>PVLD010002982.1:0-71691 GCA_004027595.1 Dinomys branickii
AAAAAAAAAAAAAGAAAAGAAAAAAAAATAAGTTTCAGGTAAGATCAGTGCCCTTCATGTTAAAAAGGCATCTTTGCACTTCCTAAGTAAAAAAAATCCATGGTAGCAATTTGAAAGCTGGGAGCCAGATGTGGTGCACACCTGTAATTCCAGTACTCTGGAGGCTGAGGCAGGAGGATTGTGAGTTCAAGGCTATCCTGTAAGACCCTGTCTCAACCCCCTACACACACACACACACACCAAAAAAAAGCTGGGGGAAAGACATCTGGGAGAAAACCTTAAAATAGGGTGAGACAGCCAGGCATGTTGGCTCACACCTATAATCGCAGCACTCAGGAGGCTGAGGCAGGAGGATTGCCACTTTAAGGCCAGCCTGGGCTACATAGTGAGTTCAAGTCCAGCCTGAACTGCATGGTGAGACCTTGTCTCAAAAAAAGGTGGAAGGGGGGAAAGGAGGGGAGAATGGGAAACCAAAGACTCACTAATGATCTAAGAATTCCTACAGGTTACTATCAGCTTTGTCTAAAAAATCAGCAAAATCACTTTAGCTCTATGCAAGTCTACCTCAACTTTGGCGTCTTCTATGAGGGGCCTGAGACAGACCACAAACAGAACGGAAGAAAACAGCTAAATGACACCCTAGACGCAATTGAGGTAATGTTTTGTGGAAGAGACACACCATGGGACTTAATTTTAAATTTGGATAACAAAAAAAATTTTGGAGGGGTGGAAGGGGAAGAAAAAGAATTGGTGTTGGTATGTCCCGGTACCAGTCCCCTACAATAAATGCTATCATTATGTGCTGCAAGCATGTATTAGCCTAACAGAAGTTTTTACAAAGATTAAAAGTTGTGGGAACAATATCCTTTGAGGGCTCATATGGGTAAAAATCTGAACAAGGAAGGGAATTTGAATCTTTTCATAAATTGTTTTTTGAGACAGTCTCACTATGTAGCTCAGGGTGGCCTTCAACTCACTGCTGTCCTCTTGCCTCAGCCACCAGGGTGTTGGGACTACAGCTGTGCACCACCACGCTAACATTCTTTCATAATTTTTTTTTTCTGTACCAGGAATTAAACTCAGGATCTTGCATTCGCCAAGCAGGTGCTGTGCTGCTGAGCTATATCAAACCAGCCTTTTTTTTTTTTTTTTTTTTTTGAGACAGGCTCTCGTTATGCATTTCAGGCTGGCCTTGAACTCAATTTGTAGCACACGCTGGCCTCAAACTTGCAATGATCCTCCTGCCTCAGCCTCCCGAGTGCTGGGATTACAGGTGTGCGCCACCATGCCTGGCAGTATTTTCATTTCTGTATTCCTAAAAGTGGAATCACTGAGTCATGACTTTGTAAGGAGCTGCCAGATTTCCACGGTGGCCAACCCTTTCACGCTCACTAGCAGTGTGAGGCTTTGGATCACCCCATGCCGTGACCCTGCTTGCTGCCCACAGGCGTACTGCTGGGTATGAAGTGGTATTCTGTGGTACGAGTTACATTTCCCCAGCAATGGTAACCATCTTTTCACATATTTATTGGCCATTGGTATATCTTTACTTTGGGGAAATGTCTGTCAAATCCTTTGTCCATTTCAAAGTTGTGTTTTGGGCTAGGGATTTGTCATTTGGCTCAGTGGTATAGAACTGGCCCTGGGTTTGATCCTCAGACCCCCCAAAATTATAATCATAGAGCTGTTTTATTCACATGTCCTGGGCAAGTCCCTTATCAGATGCAGGATGCGCAGGTCTTCTCCCGGCCTGTGGGATGTCTTTTCATTTTCTCGACAGTCTCTTCGGTACACAAAAGCTCACCGCTTGTTCTATAAACAAGTTTTCCTGGAGCACAGCCATGGTCATCTGACAATCCCTTCGTCTTCGGCTGCTTTTGTGCTGCAGTGATGTATCTCAGTGGCTCCAAGTGGCAGTGTGGCCTGTAAAACCTAAGAGATTTGCTATTTGGACCTTTAACAGTAAGTTTGCAGACAGAGGCATCATCCGAAGGGTATTGAAGTGCTGAATTCATGTGCTAAAACTAGGATCTTCTGGAAGAGCTCTCTGGTTGGAACTCTAGTTTTCCATTATTAAAACTAACCCTGACATGTTGGCATTATGACATATGGCTATAATCCCAACTACCAGGCAGGGGCTGTGGCAGCAGGACCCAAGCTCAAGGCCAGCATGGTTAACTTACTGAGACCCTTTCTCAAAATAAAAAATTTAAAAAGGGCTAGGGGTGTAGTTCATTGGTAGAGCGAGGACCTGGGCTCAATCCAGAAAATATGACATCTTGGCTAGGAGTGTATCTCAGTAGCAGGTCACTTGCTTAGCATTTGTGAAGCCGAGGTTATTTTGGCCATGCGAGGGACTGAATCCAAGCCTGGCATGTGCTGGGCAAGTACGCTACCACTGAGCTACATCACCAGCCAAAATACTAACTTCTAAACCTGTAATAGTATTAAAGGTAGTTAGCAACGCTGAGCACTCAGAGGACAGACGCGGGGGGAGGGGGGCACCTCCACTTCCACAGGAGAGCGACAGACGCAGGGGGCACCTCTACTTTCCCCCCACAGGAGAGCGCACAGAAGGTGCAGAGCAATGTCTTCCACATGTGGCGATTCTACAACTTTGCTCGGATGAGGAAGATGGCGGACTTTTTCCTTCTTCAATCAAACTATAACTATGTGAACTGGTGGTCGATAGCCCAGAGCCTGGTGATTGTTTTGTCTGGGATCTTGCAGCTCTATTTTGTGAAACGTCTCTTCAATGTTCCAACAACAACTGACACAAAAAAGCCAAGATGCTGAGCTGCCTATAGCATTTGGGCTCTTCTGCTGCAGCAGTGCTTTAGTTAGCTCAGCTTTGCAAAATTAGAAAAAATTAGTATTTAAATCCACTGTGCTTATCAATAGTGGTAAAGTAGCTACAAAAGCCATAAAAATGTAAACATTGAGATTGGCTATATAAGCTGGGCATGGTGGTGCATGCCTATAATTGCAGCACTCAGGAGGCTGAGGCAGGAGGATTGCTGTGAGTTTGAGACTAGCCTGGGCTACAAAGTGAGCTGAAGGCCAGCCTGAACTGCATAGCGAGACCCTGTCTCAAAAAGACAAAAACAAAAGACAGATTGGCTGCATCTAATTTTAGTATATGTGCTGCTGAAGTGAGCACAATTGGCTATATCTAAAGTGCACAGAATTTGTTTTGGTCTTCTTTTGAGACAGGGTCTTGCTTTGCAGTTCAGGCTGGCCTGGAGCTCACTTTGTAGCCCCGGCTGCTCTGGAACTAAAGTATAAGTCAACACCTTCCTGGCAGCTTGATCCACTGGTGGAACAGTAACAGCAAGACATACAAATTACTGCCCATTGTGACTGTGTTAGACACGTAAGATCAAAATACTGTTTATCAGACAGCAATCCCTTAGCTTCATTGATTCCACTGATGGGGTAACTGAAAACCCTGGGAGCAAAAACTGAAAAGGGGGGGACAAAGTCAAATTTGCTTGCAGAGAATAACAGGAATTAGTAGAAAGCCTTTTTGTAGTTTAAAATATTTTATTTTTAAGGATGTACACATTTCAATTAAAAATAATATATAGTATATTGATTTAATAAATTGTTTTTACAACACAAGTAGTCTTCAAAAAATTTTTGGCTGTAAAATATCTTTTTAAAATGTTTTATTATGTGATCTTTACGTATATCTAAAATGTACCAGTAAAATCTAACTTTAAAATGTTTTATTCTAAAAATAATTTTGCGAATGATGAAGGAGTTGAATTACAATTTCAGTCTCTAGTGCTTTTGGTTCAGTCTAGTCATGTAAAGAGGGTTTCCTAAGAGAAGTGTTTTATGAAGTCAAAGCTGGGAGCATCCCATCCACGAGAGAGATCATTAAAAAAAACCAGGTAAGAAACAACATAATCATGTTATGTTAATATCCTGTGCTTAGTAGTAGACACATGTAATATAAAAATAACCCTTTATCATTTATTCAAAACCTACTGTTTGCCAGGCATTGTAGTAGATGCTTTACAATTATGACTTCTGATCCTAAAAATCATTCCTAGGCTGATGGTTTAAGGTACATTTTTTTTTTTTTTAACAGAAATGGAAAAGAAAAAGACAGACTCCCTCCAAAGTGATAGAGCTGGGAGGCAGAAGAACTGGGGTTTAAAAAGAAGTTTTTCTTCCACACATACAACACTTAACAGTATAAGGACCAAAATGTATAATGAGTATTTGGAAATGCAAAGAAAATTTTCAAGTAAGGGGAACAGTGGGGGAAAAGAAAGCAGGGACAAGAAAAAGAGAATAGAAGGAAAAAACAGAAATCTAAGACTTCTGTAAATAAGCAGGGGTAGAGAGGTTGAAGGCAGTGAGGGGAATGGGAAAAATAGAAGATATTTCGTGTACAGGTACAAGTTCCGTACAATGTTATCATAATGTATATCTGAAATGTACCAATAAAACAAGTTACACTTACTGAGCCAAATTTTACTTATAAAATCTGAGGCATGGGCTACTATTTTCTCTTTTTTTGAGACAGGGTCTTGCTATGTAGCCTTGGCTGGCCTTGAACTCAATGTGATCCTCCTGCCTCAGCCTCCTGAGTGCTGGGATTACTGGCATGCACCACCACGACTGGCCTGAGTAACTATTCTGATTTTCTAATATCTTTTGTGATATTCATAAAAAAGAAAGTTCACTGTGTTCTTACCATGAGTCTGGAAAATAAAATGTTATCACAGATAACAACGATAAACTCTTCTTGTCCTTGGTTCCAATGATTCAGAACAAGAAGCTCTCTCATTCACATATAAAAATGATTCAAATCTAGAATAAGAGTATTCTATTTAGTCACAAACACAAAGATCTGAAACGTCACTTCTGAGGCATTTCTGCACAGTCAGAATCCAGCTGCACTTGTCAGTGATAGAATATTACACTAAGAAGTCCTTTTAGAAGTCACTGGTGGCAAAATTCCACACAATGGCGGCATCTGCAGAGGCAGGAACCCAAGTGAAGTCCTTCCACACTGCTGTTAGGTCCTTCTGATGACTTCACTTTAAGTCAGTGTCTCTTCATGCCGTATGTACTCCCCAATGTCTGCTTGGTGAAATACCACAATCGCCATCGGGTCCACTTTCCTGCAGTCTTGTGTAGACTTTGCTGCTACCCCAAAACCCTGGGATGCAAAAGAAAAGAGCCCGATACCCTCGGGTCATTCAGTAAGCCCATGTTGAGGGCTGGAGATAATAAAGATGAAAAACACTATTCTTGTCTTTGAGAAATTCAAAGGTGCCGCGAAGTGAGTCTCTGAGGCACACAGGCAAAAGATACATGCTTTAAGTAAAAAAAAAAAAAGTACTGGGTTTTGTAACACCGCCAGCTCTACTCACCAACGGGACGTCCGTCATGGAGTACACCACCACCCCCTGGTACTGAGAAGTATTCTCGGTGATGCGGCCCAGCCCGGACTTCAGGACATGGTTTCCATACAGGAAGGCCTGCTCTGCTCCGGGCTTTACCCACACTTTATACTGCAAGAAAGAGAAAGGCCAAGAGGCAACAGAGGTTATGTTATAGCCCTGCAGATGAAGTAGCTGCCGGTTCTGGGGTTAATTTCTCAGAAGAATTTGGAGAGGGAGCAGAAGGGAGACAATGAGAGATTGGTAGGCATTTTCCCCTCAAACAATCCAGCCCCTGAACAAAACTGCCATGAAGTTTCCCCAACTTTACAATGTCCTCTGAGAAGTGATTTTCTGGACCCCAGTATCCTCGCTCTTTACTGCCATTCATCTGCTTTCTTCTTATTTTTCTTGGTCTTTCTGAGATAGAGTCTGGCTATGCAGTTCAGGCTGGCCTTGAGCTCATTTTTTGGCCAAGAGTGGTCTTGAATTGGCGAAGATCCTCCTGCCTCAGCCTCCCGAGTGCTGGGGTTACTGGCGTGCATTACCACGTCCGGCTTTTCTGCTGTCTGATCCCGCAGCGGCACGCACCCCAACCCCACTGCGAACCGCCAGCCCCGCAAACTTGCCCTGCGGACCAGGCACTGCCCGGCGCGCCATGGCCAAGCCGCCGGCTGCTGGCCTCCCGACGCGGCCTCACCCTGGCTTCCTCCCCGGTGGCACGGGGAGCCGCCTCACGAACCTTGGCATACGGCGCCAAGTAATCCAGGGCCGTCACGTGCAGCCGGAACTTGTGGGTCTTGGTGAATTTTCCAAAACAGGTCCCCAGCGACACCAGCTTGTCCCCGGAGATATTGGCGGCCAGCTTCAGCATCTTCTCACTGAAAGGACGACGGGCGCAAGGCTTCAGCCGAGGGAGGATGACACCGCCAGGCCGCCCCCACCCGGGGCCCCGCGGCCGCGCGCCCGGCCCACCTCACGTAGTACACCCGGTCGTTGTGCAGCCTGAAGCAGTAGGTGCCGTCGGGCCTGTCAACCAGCAGCTGAAGATTCTCCCCGATGCTGAAGGCAAAAAGAGCGCTGGAGGCTGCGCCCGAGCCCACGCGCCTCGGTCCCGCATTGCACCCACTCCCCACCACACACACTCCCTCGTCCTCCCCGCGCTCCTACTATTTTGCGATTTTCTCAAACATCACACGAGTCTCCTCTTCCGTTAAAGGCCGCATTTTCCCGGTAGGTCTGAACACCGGATCCTCGTGTCTCGGTGCCCGGAACCGGAAGTTCGCCTCCAGCTACTCCCCGGAAACCCCAAAGCCTGCCTCTCTAGCGCCAATGCAGTCGTTGCTCACTGGTGTGGAGGACCGCCGGAGAAAGCCGGCCAGATGAGAAACCATAGAGACAGGAAATGCGCCCCAGCTGCTTCCGGCCCTAGGTGCCGGACGGCGCCCTCTGAAGGGGACTTGACGCTGTTGCAAAGAAGATGGCGGCGGCTGCTACTCTCCGGTCCTCAACTCCGGCGTCAGCCGTGGCGGCAGCCACGTCAGCGGCTCTCGGGGAGGTGGAAGATGAAGGGCTCTTGGCATCTTTATTCCGGGATCGCTTCTCCGAGGCTCAGTGGCGGGAGCGGCCTGACGTGGGCCGATATCTCCGAGAACTAAGCGGCTCGGGGCTGGAGCGGCTGCGGCGCGAGCCCGAGCGCCTGGCCGAGGAGCGGGCGCAGCTGCTACAGCAGACGCGCGACTTGGCCTTTGCCAACTACAAGACCTTCATCCGCGGCGCCGAGTGCACCGAGCGCATCCACCGCCTCTTCGGCGACGTGGAAGCGTCGCTTGGTCGCCTGCTCGACCGCTTGCCCAGCTTCCAGCAGAGCTGCAGGTGCGGCGGCCAGCGCCAGAGGGTTGTAACTGTGATAGCCCACACTTAGGCGGGTAGAAATAGCGAACCCATAGCGCATACCGTGTGCGGGCCTCGCAGAGCCTTCGAGGTAGGTACCGCCATTCCCATGTTACAGAGGAGGAAGTGGAAACAAATAGAGGTTAAGGACTTGCCCAGGAACCCGGCCAATGAGTTTCCAAGTCGGAACTGGAACCTAGGAGCGCGTCCCTGCCTCCAGGGCTGTTGTGAGTACTAAATAAAAAGAATCTACACAACACAGTGGGTCTGACGTAGTTCACACTGTTTATGCACATTTATGTAAATGTATCAGACTAGCGATTATCTGATTCAGAATGTCCATTGATAGGAAGCTGATAGGGAAATTCTTATTGTGGGACAGCAAAAATCAGAAAGACCTTCCGTAGATCCTCAGTAGTTTTCTTATTTCTTCCAACCAGCATTTCGTGATTCAAGTTTAATTTTTTGTTTGAGCCTTTAATATTTGACCACTGATTTTTGTATTTTCCATGATGCAAAATAGGCGATTTAATAAAGCAGGTCTTTATTGTAGAAAAGAAATGGCAGGCTGGGCTTGGTGGTGCATGCCTGTAATCCCAGCACCCGGGAGGCTGAGGCAGGAGGATCACTGAGTTTGAGACCAGCCTGGACTACAAAGTGAGCTCAAGGCCAGCCTGAATTACATAGCGAGACCCTGTCTCAAAAAGACAACAACAACAACAAAAATAATAGCTTTTTTTTTTTGAGACTACTACACAGGTTTCCCTGTGTAGTTTGTGCTGGCCTTGAACTTGCCCTGTAGCCCAAGCTGGTCTTGAACTTGCAGAGATCCTCCTGCCTCAGCCCCCTAAGTGCTAGGATTCCAGGCATGTACCCCCAAGCCCTGGTGATAATAGTTGTGTTAAGGGAAACATTTTATGAGGGTCTCTCTTACTCTGACACATGTACTCTGCGTGATGTTCCACGGTAAATGCTTCACGTGCAGCATCTCGTTTTACCTTCATACCCTTATGAGGGGTCCTATTACTATTTTACCAATGAGGAAACCAGTCTAGAGAGGCTAATTCCACAGCCAGTTAGGCCCACTGGTCCCACCTTCTTGGAAATGCAGCAGTCCATGCTGCTGATTGAGGTCTGTGTGTCATACTAGTGGTATGATCTTTTTTTTTTCCTTTTTTGAGACAAGGTTTCACTATATAGTATAGGCTGGCCTTGCACTGGTTTATGTAGCCCAGGCTAGCCTCAAACTCGGAGCAATCCTGACTCAGCCTCCCGAGTGCTGGGATTACAGGCATGCACTACCCTGCCTGACAGTGGTATGATCTTGAACAAGCTGCTTAACCTTTCTGGGATCACAGCTTTCCTCTCGATGTAGTGGCACATCTATATAATGCCAGCCACTTGGGAGGCTGAGGCAGGAAAATTGCAAGTTTGAACCCAGCTTGGGCAACTTAGTGACTTAATGAGAACATTTCTCAAAAGGGTGAGAGCTGGGGTTGTAACTCAGTGCAGAGGCCCTGGGTTCAATGCCTTGTACAGCCAGAAAAGAAAAAAGTTTCCTCAAGCATACTAGCGCTAATAATGCAAGGGTTACAGGAGGGAAACCCTTCGGCCCAGCGCGCACCTCACGCTAAGTGCTCTGTGCCTGGGGGAGGGTGGGTGCGGAGCAGTGAGGTGCCGGTGTGTTCCTGATTGCCTGTAGGAACTTTGTGAAGGAGGCCGAGGAGATCAGTTCCAGCCGCCGGATGAACACCCTGACTCTAAACCGGCACACAGAAATCCTGGAAATTCTGGAGATTCCTCAACTCATGGACACATGTGTCCGGAACAGCTATTATGAAGAGGCCCTGGAGCTTGCAGCCTATGTTCGCCGACTGGAAAGAAAATACTCCGCCATCCCTGTCATCCAGGTAGCTGTGTTTGTGTTCTTGGAATCATCCATTCGGTGGTGGTGAGCGAACCCTTGGCATGTTCCCAGCAGTTTCTGCCCGTCAGGCAGGCCTGAATAGGAAACGTGAGTTCCTTCACGTGGCCACGTAGGCAGAGGTATGTGTTAGTGTGCACTGGTGCGGGGCATGCGGCATGACAGGCCAGTCAGGTGTGGCTGTTGTGAGGCTTTCCTTTTAGAGGAGGTCTGACAGTTGACAGGTACAACCACTTCAGAGAGTGGTAAGTGTCTGAAGAAAATAAACCAGGGAAAGGATGGAGAAAAACCAAGATGGGCTCCTTGGCAGTGTGGTTAAGAGAAGCCATCTGAGTGGTAACAAGCTGAGACCTACTTCTGAGAAGGCGGCTTCACTTGCCGACCTGGGGAGAGCAGACCCGAAAGTGGGAAGAACAAGTGGAGGGAGGAGTCGGGAGAAGGTCGGGCTGTTTGCCGGGTGTGGTGCTGCCTGCGCGTGATCCCAGCACTCGGCTGAGGCAGGAGGGTCACTGTGAGTTTGAGGCCAGCCCGGGCTACAGAGTGAGACCCTGTTTCAAAACAAAAAAGGAAGTTGGGATGTTTAAAGGATCCAGTCAGCCAAAGTTCTTAGACTGCACCAAGCCATGCAGAACATTTGAAGCAGGTAGAGCCTGAGAGCCAGGCAAGGCTGGAGGCCGCATAAGTAGCTGGAACTTTACTGATTGTAGGGAGAATCCTTGGAGGGCTGTAAGCATGTTAGGCAAGAGTGCTACGCGACCAGATCCATCTGCTAGGCGAGGATGCAGGGGGGACACTGCTGGGGTTATCGACTCATTCCACGTCTCCTCAGGGCATTGTGAACGAAGTGCGCCAGTCCATGCAGCTGATGCTGGGCCAGCTGATCCAGCAGCTGCGGACCAGCATCCAGCTCCCCGCCTGCCTCCGAGTCATCGGCTACCTGCGGCGCATGGACGTATTCACGGAGGCCGAGCTGAGGGTGAAGTTTCTTCAGGCCCGTGACACCTGGCTCCGCACCATCCTGACCGCCATCCCCAGCGATGACCCCTACTTCCACATCACAAAAACCATCGAGGCCTGCCGTGTCCACCTGTTCGATATCATCACGCAGTACCGTGCCATCTTCTCAGACGAGGACCCACTGCTGCCCCCCACCACGGGAGGGCCCCACGTGAACGAGAGCGCCATCTTCCATGGCTGGGTACTGCAGAAAGTCTCCCAGTTCCTGCAGGCGCTGGAGGCCGACCTCTTCCGCGGGGTGGGCGGCCGCCTGGACTCTCTGCTGGGCCAGTGCATGTACTTTGGGCTGTCCTTCAGCCGTGTTGGGGCCGATTTCCGGGGGCAGTTAGCTCCCGTTTTCCAGCGGGTGGCCATCGCCACTTTTGAGAAAGCAATTCAGGAGGCAGTAGAGAAGTTCCAGGATGAAATGAACTCGTACACCCTCATCTCAGCCCCAGCCATCTTGGGCAGCAGTGCCGTGCCCGCTGCCGTGCCAGCTGCTCCGCCAGGCACGCTGCAGCCGCCAATGGTGCTCTTAGATTTCCCGCCCCTTGCCTGCTTCCTCAACAGTGTTCTGGTCGCCTTCAGCGAGCTGCGTCTCTGCTGCCCTGTGGCCCTGGCACAGAGCGTGACAAGGACCCTGGAGGACGCCCTCACCCAGGCAAGCACACTCTCTGGCTCTCTACCCCCAGCCCTCAGCGAGCAGTGGCCGGGCCTCCATCCAGAACCAGCCCTTCAGACAGGGGGGCCTGCTTAGTCCCCCTTCATGGGCCCTCGATGCACCTGTGCAGTAGCTCACTGATGGTGGGGATTCAGCATTGTATTTATTTTTCTCTTGCTTTAAAACAAATGCCTACAAATGCAGCAGCTTAAGCAGTGCATTATTGCCAAGGGGCAGCATGCCTGGTCCTCTGCTCAGGTCTCATGAGAGTGCCAGTGGGCTGGGGTGTCGCCTGGAGCTTGGGTCCCTTTCAGGCTCCTGGTTGTCAAGTTGCATTCCTTTTTTTTTTGGTCTTTTTGAGACTGTCTCACTGTGCAGTTCAGACTGTCCTTGAGTTCACCTTGTAGCCCAGGCTGGTCTTGAACTCACAACTATCTTCCCGCCTCAGCCTCCTGAGTGCTAGGATTACGGGTGTGCACCACCATGCCTGGCTTATGATAAATTTCATTCTTTGCAGCTTCAGAGGTTGCAGGACTGAGTCCTCTGCTCCCAGAGGCATCTCCTCCATAGGCAGCTGCAGCATGGTTGTTTCTTGCTGTGGGAGACCATCTCCCCTGCCTCTTACATGTACCCTTTTTTTTCCCCTTTTTGAGACAGGGTCTCACTATGCCGTTCAGGCTGGCCTTGAGCTCACTTTGTAGCCCAGGCTGGTCGAACTTGCAATGATTCTCCTGCTTCAGCCTCCCCAGTGCTGGTATGTACCCTTTTCTGAAAGCTCATTTGAGTCACACCTACCCAGAATATTCGTCCTCTTGATTAATTCAGTCAGCTGCTTTATTTCTTCATCTGCCACAGACCTGGTCCATTCCCAACAGGCATCAAAATCCAGGTATTCTCCGAATAATTTCGTGCTTCTCCATTAGAACTGAAAACTGTTAGCAGTGAGGCAAGTTGGGTCAGAGATACATCATGGTGGGGCCGAGGATATAGTTCATCGGCACAGTGCCTGCCTGGTAAGTGCAAGGTTGTGAGTTCAATTCCCAGTACCAAAAAGAAAGAAAAAGAAATACATGGAGCGAGGTGTGATGGTGCCCACACTTGGGAGGCTGAGGCAGGAGGATCGATTTAAGTTTGAGGCCAGCCTGAGTTACAAAGTGAGTTCAAGCCAACCTTGCATAGCAAGACCCTGTCTCAAAAAAAAAAAAAAAAGACATCATGGAAGTGACAGAATTATGAAGACTGAGCAAATGCTGGGTTTAAGCAACATAGTAAGGTACAGTTAGGAGTGACGTAAGGACTTCCTTCATGAAAACCTGAGGGCTGCCCCGTTGTGCTCATTTCGTGCACTGCCCTGCAACTGATCTATTCCCTGCAGGCCTGGGGATGGAACCCACGCCTGGTGCACCGTGGGTAAGCACTCTTGCCACTGAGCTACAGCCCCAGCGCTCCATGGTGTTCTTGTCTCGTAGGTAACCAAAATAATCCTGGCTTTCCACCGAGCGGAAGAGGCTGCCTTCAGTAGTGGGGAGCAAGAGCTCTTCCTCCAGTTCTGCACTGTCTTCCTGGAAGACCTAGTTCCTTATTTAAACCGCTGTCTTCAAGTCCTTTTCCCACCAGCTCAGATAGCACAGACTTTAGGTAAGACAAGATTTTTTAAAGCTGCTTTACTTGTATGTAATTCACATATGTAAGTAATACATCCATTTGCATAGTTTTTGGTAAATGTGCAGCCATTACCAGCATCCAACTGTATACCACTTTCTGCGCTTCGGTAATGGGGAGGAACTCGGCACTGTACCATTGAGCTACATCCCTTGTCCACCTCCTTTTTAAAATTTTAAGACGGAGGCTTGCTAAATTGCCCAGGCGGGACTCGAACTTGTGATCCTCCTGCCTCGGGCTCTCAGCGTTGGGATTATAGGCGTGCACCGCCACATCCATGTGTAATTGTTTGTTTCTTCCTCTTCTGTGTGTGTGTGCGCGCGCGTGCGCGCGCTTGTGAGAGAGAGAGGAAGAGAGAGATCTGTGTGTTGACTTCTACTAATAGCACTTTGCCGATCCTTTCCCTGCCCGTCAGGCATTCCCCCCACCCAGCTCTCCAAGTACGGAAACCTCGGGCACGTGGACGTCGACGTCGTCCAGGAGCCTCTTGCCTTCCTCCTGCCTAAGCGAGAGACGGTCTTCTCTCTGGACGACCGGGAGGTGGTGCCCGAGCTCCCAGCCCCGGCACCGCAGCCGCCTGCGGAGGAGCCCGGCCTGGAGCGCGGGCGGGCGGAGACCGAGCTCTCGGAGCCGCCCCCGGAGCCGGCCACGGAGGGGCTGGGGGAGCCGGGGCCGCCCGGTGTGGCGCCTTAGCTGGCGCGTGCTGGGGAGACGCACCTAGGTGGGTCCGCCTCGCTCACCACGGGCTCGCGGGACTTAGGGAGCACGTCGGGCGGGCCCCGTGGGGGTATCTGGGCTCCGCTGTACCGGGCCGGAATGGTAATAAAGCTGATCGCTGGCCGCAGCTCGACCGCGAGGCTCGCGCCCCGGAAGGCGGGCGGGCGCACGTTCCCGGCGTCCCCCGCGCCCCTGCGTCCCCGGCGGCGAGAGGAAGGGGCGGGACCTGGGCCTGCCGCGCCATGGCTCGGCTGTGCCGCGGGCTGCTGCGGGCGCTGCTGGCGTGGGCCGGCGGCGCCCGGGCCTGCAGCTCCTCGGCGGCAGCGGGCGGTCTGGAAGGCCCGGCCCGCCCGCGCTCTTACTGGCGCTACGTGAGGCGCCTGGTGCGGGGAGCTCCGCGGCCGCCCTACGCGCACGTGTGCCAGGTCGGGGACCCGGTGCTCCGGGCCGTGGCGGCCCCGGTGGAGCCGGCGCAGCTGGAAGGGCCCGAGCTGCAGCGGCTGGTGCAGCGGCTGGTGCAGGTGATGCGGCGGCGGCGCTGCGTGGGCCTTAGCGCGCCGCAGCTGGGGGTGCCGCTGCAGGTGCTGGCGCTGGAGCTTCCCGAGGAGCTGTTCCGCGCCTGCGCACCGCGCTTGCGCGAGCTCCGACAGATGCAGCCCTTCCCGCTGTGCGTGCTTGTGAACCCCAGTTTGCGCGTGCTGGACAGCAGGCTCATCAGCTTCCCAGAGGGCTGCGAGAGCGTCGCCGGCTTCGTAGCCCACGTGCCCCGCTTCCAGGCGGTGCAGATCTCAGGTGCGGGCTGCCGGGTGGGCTGCACGAAACGGTGGCCGCGGAGCTCCGGCGAGAGCGGACGTGGTGATGCTTCGTCTGCGGAGCTCCCGCAGGAGCGCGGGCCTAAGGAGCCCCAGGCTGGTGGGAAGGAAGGCTCCGAGGGGATGGGGTTACGGGGTGGAGCCGTGAGGTTGGGAGGTGCCCTGATTATGCTCTCAGTTCCCCGCCAAGCCTTACCGCCCGCGCGCTACTGGGGCTTGAACTCAGAGCTTTCGCATTGAGCTACGTCCCTGTCCTTTTCGCGTTATGTAGTCAAGGCAGGCCTTGAACTCGCAGCGATCCCGATTGCAGCCTTTTTCTAATTTTGAGAAAGGGCATCGCTAAGTTGCCCTGCGTGGGCCCCAGCCTGTATCTCCCGCAGCCTCCCGGAGTGCTGGGATTGCAGCTGTGTGCCGTGCTGCACCTGGCTGTAGCCTTGTCCCTCTGCTCCTTCTGCCCTCTGTCCCTCCATCCCTCCAGTTACTCCCTCAGAGTGGGGTTGCAGAGGTGGGGCCCCCCCCTTCGCTCACCCCTGGAGGACGTGTCGCTTGCCTGTGACCCCCCAACTGTTTGGGAGTGCAGCCCTCCGCGGGTTGTGGGGTGCTTGTTCCTCCTGATCAAGCCAGGTGGTTGAAAAGATGTCCTGTCAGTTTTTTCTTTTCCCTTCGTCCCTTTAGCTTCTGCATTAGGGGAGCAGTTCTTGTGAAGTGGGAGGTGTTCAGAGGATGGCCCCTGAGCAGAACTGTTTACGCCCCCATAGAGAGCCCACCAGCCTGTGAAAGTTGAAAACCAGGATGTTTGGGAACGGGCAGAATGGAGGTGTCCTTTTTCCTTTGGTGCCGGAGACTGAACGCAGGCCCTGGCACCTCTAGACAGGCAGTATTCCCCTGAACCACCCAACTGTAACCCAGCCCAAGGGCTATTCTCTGTATCTGTGCCTATATGGAGGTGTATATATCTGTGTGTACATATATAAATACACTTCTGGGAGGGGTACTGGGAATTAAACCTTGGGCCTTTGCACTACCTCCTCAGGCCTTTTAAAGTTTTTAAATTTTGAGACAGGTAGGTGCTGAGTTAAGTTCCCCAGGCTGGGCCCAAACTGGAGATCCTCCTGGCTGAGCCTCCCAGAGCATTAGGATTACAGGGATGTGTCACTGTGCCCAGTTAATGTGTCTTTCTGCTGTTGTCCCTGTAAATAGGAATGGCCAGCACAGGACACAGCAAAGAGCTGAGAACGATGCAGGTCAGTATGCCCCACCTCAGTCAGCCTGGAACTTTCTTGCAGGGCTGAACCCAGGAGGAGAGCAGGTGGTGTGGCAGGCAAGTGGCTGGACGGCCCGCATCATCCAGCACGAGATGGACCACTTGCAGGGCTGCCTGTTCATTGACAAGATGGACACCAGGACGTTCACAAACGTCCACTGGATGGAGGTGAATGACTGAGGCTTTCCTGCTGCGGCTGAGGCTCTGGAAAACCGAGGTGCAAACACTCAGCTTAAGCTGAGCATATCCTGGCTTCAATCTGGTATCGGCCTTCATTTGACTGGAAGTGGTAACTTGCTAATGGGTGCTGACCCCAGCCAGAGAAAGAGGCTGAAAATGTTTGCCCTGACATCAGCTCTGCACACAATAGTGCCTACAACTTGAAGAGAAAAACAACTCCATAAAGGAGTAGACGTGGGACACGGAAATTCTCATTACAAATGACCTCACAAGGCCCGTGTCATTTGCTGCCAGGACCACAACTGGGGACGATATAGTCCCCAAATACGTGAAAGCTTTGTTTAAAAATGTAGGGAAGGCTGGGATTGGCCACCTTGGGAGATCTTTTTACAAAGGGCTTGTTGGGTGACTGACCTTAAAAGTTCTGGTTTACCTTAGACACCAGTTGCTTGTGGAAGTAAAAACACGGGACAATGTAGTCCCAGCTCAAGGAAGTATTTAATGACAGCATTCATGTAATTAAGTACCCACACGTTTTAACAGGCTCTGACAGTTCCAAACTTGGGAAGGATCAAAATCTCTTGGGCGGCTGGTACTTGGCTCATTCCTTGGGCAGAGGCCATGGAGCAGGGGCGGGGTGATAGCTGATCAGGAGCGAGGAGCCCCTTCCTCTCAGGACAGAAATAGAACTGGTGCTTACTGGTCACCACGGGTGCTTTGAATCACAGACAAGTGAACATCACTGAACAGTGTTTGGCTTTAAGGAACTGTCAGGAACTCCAAGGTCTCACCCCACCTTTATGTGGAGATCTGAGAGGCAGTTTGCCGCTCTTTCTTTTTGGTGCTGGGCGTGGAACCTGCGGCCTTGTGTGTGCACGAAGTACACACTGCTGCTGAGCTGCAAAACAGTCCCCTGAATCACAGTACACAAGCGGTAAGAAGTCCATTAAATTGCTCAGAGGAGAGTTTAAACAGCAGCCCAGGGAAGACCTTCTTCTCTGTGGTTTTCTCTGAGCCCACCTGTGCAAGCAGATCTGGTTCCAGCTACCATCGGATTTGGCAGAGGAGCTGGAGACTCAGCCCTCAGGAAGTTTATAGAAAGCTCCTTTTTTATGCCGAAAAACACACATTCTTTATGAGGGGGTTGGTGGAGCCTCCTTTCACTTGGATAGTGTTCCCCAGCTCCTCTGGCTTCCCACGTTCTGATGCGTTGCTAAGGTCTGCAGGGCTTCCCCTAGTGGTGCCTCTGTGGTGCTAACCAGCAGCAACAAATCCTTTGCACTTGCAGTGAGGAGGGGCTCTTCCACCCAGTGTAGGTACAGTGCTTATCAGCCACAAAAGCCACACATCCAAAGCAACGTCAAGCCACTGAAACTTGCAGAAATCCACTTCTGCGGTGAAAGCCAGTGCGGGCAGAGGTTCAGCAGAGTCCCCTGGCAGAGAAGTGACTAGTGGAGAATGTACTTAGAAGACGTTCCTCTGCCCATATTAGGAGGTTTAATATAGATGGTGTTGGATCATGTGCTGACAGCCCAAGCCCACAGCTCCCATCCCAGGGTAGTTCAGCGTTAGTAGCAGTTCCTGCTACTGGGGATGGAGAGAGAAGAATGGAAAGGCAGGTGTCGAGCTTATCTAGAGCCGAGAGGACACAAGGGCCCTGAAGTTCCTGCCAGTCATCCCTGTGACACTAAGGTGCTTAAGCAGGAAGGTTGGGGAGACCTTCTGACTCAAGTAACTGGAGTAAAATTTATAAAACAACTAGGTGACGTGAGGCTGCCCACATGGAGCAGATGATGACCTTTTATTCCTGAACTTGCAAATGGGCTGAAGTCACACAACCAGGAACTGAGAGCACCAGAGTGACAAAGACCCTAGCTACACTGTCGCAGAAACATCAACTAGAGGTCAGGGCTGCTGATGCTTCAAAGGGTGGGGGTTTCTGGGGGGAGGGGTCTAATCCACCAGTGTTAGAAAATAGCTTAGAGCCCAAACTTCTTTTTTAAAGACAGGGTCTCGCTATGCACCTCAGGCTCAGAACTCACTATATAGCCGAGGCTGGCCTCGAACTCACTCTGCCCCTTCTGCCTCTGCCTCCTGAGTGCTGGGGCTATAGGCATGTGGCCCACACCTGGTAGAGCCCAACCTTTAAGCTGTTGATCAGTTCATGTTAGCAGCAGTTCCTAACTACAGCAAGGAAACCACCATGCAAAGCCAATATGCTCCAAGAGTTGACCACTGGATGAATCAGTCATGGCCTGTTTGTAAAGGCAGAATTGGGGCTGAGAGTATAGCTCACTGGTAGAGCTGTACTTAGCACTTAGGTTCAGTCCCTCGCACCCATCAAATAGAGGAACAATGCTGGTCTCTGCAGGGAAGACGGCTACAGTCGACACATCCCAGGCTCTACACCGTTCCTATGTGAGGCCTCTGTGCACATGGGATGAACACGCCCTTGTCTCCCGCATCTACTCCTTGTCACATGGCCTTTCCAGGCTGCCCGTTCTGCAGCTTGGTGTCTGTTGGGTCACTGCTCCCAATGGTTGCCTGGCAAGCGACATCACTGAGTAGGGTTGGAGTCCAGTCTAAACAGGGCAGCCCCACCCAGCAGCAGTAGCTGCCTACCGTAGGCCCTGAGTTACCTAATCTAGGAGGCAGAAATCTGAGCTTTTATTTCAGCTCTGGACTTTAAACGTGGCAGTAGACCACCAGCAGGCCACATCTGGCCCATAGGACCCTCCCTGTTGGCAGTCCCTGGTCCAGACACCCAACAGTAGCAAGAGCTGTGCAGCTCTTTTAATCACCCCCGGGTGAGAGTCCAGGCCACTGGGGGAGTGACTGGAGGGCAGGCCTGAAAGCAGCAACAGCAGGGGACAGGCACTGCTGACTTCCTACTCTGCTGAAGAGAAAACCAGAGGGTCTTCTCCTTGGAAGCAAAAGTGGCCTTCAAAGAGGCCCAGACAAGAGTCAAGATGAGGTCAGTTCAAGAAGGGAAAGGATTTATTAGACATCTCCAGGACAAGGCCCCGGGGGCAGTGGCGGGGCTCAGCGTCCTCACACCCGGGAAGAAAAGGCAGCAGTGAGGACGCCCGCCTGCCTTCCGATCGAAGCAGCCCTGTGCTCACAGAAACCATCCCCTCCTGCAGGGAAGACGGCCTGGGGCACACCAGGAGGGTGGGGATGGCTTTTCTTACTTCATCAGTCTGTTCTCGGGCCAAAGTTGGGTATAAAGGGAGTAGGGGCTGGGCCTGGCTGCCCCCTGGACACTTCTAGGTGATTTTATTTATAAACAAGAGAAATCAAAGCAGCATTAATTTAGGGGAACGAAACAAAAAGGTTTAAAAAAAAAAAAAAAAGACGGGCAAGGGAAGGAGTCAGTAAGCATCCAGGAGCGAAGCAGGGACAGCCAGTGTACCCCCAGTGCAGAACGGGCGGCGGGGCATCTGCTGCGGGCGGTCTTCCTGCTCCCTGGCTGGCAGCGGAGGGCGGAGGAGCCGCAGTGACTACAGCGTGCACTGGAGCCCTGTCTGGCCACTGACTTAGGGATTTGCCCCAACCTACTTCCCACCTTCATCACTGCCCAGGTGAAGAAGCTTTTAACTCTCCTGTCCAAAGTCCTCTGAGAATTTCTTCACTTTCAGGAGGTCTTCTGCATTCACCGTGGGCCGGGTGGTGGCCAAAGACCGGAGCATGTCAGACTGCAAAGGCAATAGCACAGGGCTGAGACGTCTCCCCCTTGCACCGCTGTGCTACCAGGTGGCAGGAGGCTGCCTCCAGAACTGCCCCTCCCACACCACTGCAGAACACCCGCCAGCTGCCCTATGGGCACGCCTGTGGCGTGGATCTCCTTCCTGAGGCCACGCAGGTCATTTCCGGAGAGCAACCTTCCCATCTCCGATCCCAGCTGCACTAACTCCCACCTGGGGCCTCCTGAAGTGCATGTCCACCCCAAGGCCCACACAGACACCTGCCAGGATAAGCACGGCCACTGCAAGGCTAGGAATGAGAGTCAGACTAGGACAAGAGGCCGCTTTTGCCACTGCATCAAAGCCAGCCACACTGCCGTAACTTTACCCCTTCTGGATCACATAAGCCAACCCCAAGAAGGCCGACTCTTCTGCCGAAGAACAGATATGCAAACGCTACTGCTTCTGTCCTGGCAGGAGTCTCAGCTACCCAAACCTGCAAAGGTAAACCTCTCAAAGGAGCCACAAGAGCTGAAGAGACAGAAGGGGAGCAACTCAGTTTTATTCCTGGACCAGGCCCCCCATTTTCTTGGCTCTCAAATCCTCCCTCCCGGCTGGTTGCTTACCATGCAAACCACAGGCTCTAAGAGTTTGTCACCAGGGACATCCATCCAGGTCATCTCTATGGCCCCTGGGTCCCCTGGCGAGCATGGAGTCAGGAGGTCATCAATCATAATGCTAGGGTTGGTGCGGGAAGGGCCACAGACCTGAAACCAAGCAGGAGTCTGACAGGCTGGCAGAGCTGCTCGCAGAGTGAGGATGACAGGGCCTCATTTCTAAGGGCAGTCCGCAGAGGGGCTGGCGGAGGGACAGGCTCCTCTAAGCTCCTGAGCTGAGTGGGCAAAGTGGCACCACGTCTGCTGGCAGAGACTCGCTCACCGGTGCACCTGGTCCTGGTCCGCAGAACCTCAGCTTCTCACCTTTCTCCATGCGGCCACTGAGTCCCACAAATGTGGTTTTAGCAGTATGGTTTTCCCGCTGAAATCTACAGGACCAGTGAAACAGCCCTTCCCTCCACCCCTCCAATTTGAGGCTCAAATGCTACAGCGTGTGGCCTGTCATTTAACTCTGCAACCTGCTTGCCCCTCTGAACCTCTGGAGCTCCCTCTCTCCCTACTGACCCTGTGTGGCCTCCCTGTCACATCCTCTAAGGAGCCAGCTTTCATCTTGACCCCCTCTACTTGTAGGGCAGCTCCTGGAGGGCAGAGGTGTTTCCTGCTGTTTTCTGGGCACTAACATCTCCCTGGTGCCCACAACAATGCCAGCACATGGCAGCCCCACAGGAGACACTCGACACATCTCCTGAGGAGTGGGTGAATCCCATTTATTTAGTTTTTGAGACAGGGTCTCGCTATGCAGTTCTGGCTGGCGTTGAACTATGTAGCCCAGGCTGGCCTCAAACTCACATCCATCCTCCTGCCTCAGCCTCCTAATTGCTGGGACTATCGGTGTGTGCCACCACAGCCGGTAAACCCACTTTAGACCTGCACTTTTCAGGCCTTTCCTTGGTGTGCACCCTGCCCACAGGCACAGCGGATTTGAGGCTACTCTGTCTTCTGCTTTCTGAATGATTTTTTTTTTTTTTGGTATTGGGAATCGAATTCAGGACCTTGCACTCGCTAGGCAGGCACTTATGCTGCTGAGCTACATCCCCAGCTTTGTCCTCTGCTTTCTCACAGATAGAGACAGGAGCGTTCAAGGATGAGCTGCAGGAAAGGGAGGGCAGGTCCAGCCCCGCCCCTGGCTTCTGCCTCAGTTCTCGAGGAGCCTGACAATGTGTGCCCTGGGAGGAGCCAGGGAAACTGATGACCCCTCGTTCTAGTGACACTGCCTAACATTTGCTCCTCACTCACCTCCTTTGCTGAGGGGCTGCGGGGGTTACTGGGGACAGACACAAGGCCTTCACACTGGGCTACATCCCAGCACTTTTTTTTGTTCTTGAGACAGGGTTTTGCTAAGTCACCAAGTTACCCAGGCTGGGCTTGAACTTTGTGATCCTCTGGCCACAGCCTCTGAGCGCTGGGATTCCATGCACGCACCACCACACCCACCGCCACCCACCTTCTTGAAGTGTGTTGCTGACTGGACTTTTCTGACGGGCTGCATGAGGGAGTCCCGCACGATGATGCTGATGTCCGCGCCCGAGTAGCCTTCTGTCTTCCGGGCCAGCTCGTGGATGTTGGCGTCCGTGAGGTTGTGGGGCGTGCTCCCCAGATGCAACCGGAACATCTGGGCGCGGGCGGCTTCCTCAGGCAATGGGATGTAAATGCGCTTTTCAAACCTAGAGAGCAAAGCATGTGGCAGGAAGGAGGCAAATCACTGAGTGGCGTTAAGGCAGGGGTAGCACGGAGACTGCGGCCCGCACTGCCAGCGCCAAGGCCCCGAGACACCGGCGTCAGAGAGGGCTCTGCTCACTGTGCAGCCCCGAGCACTGCAGAGAACAGGGCTGGGCCCACCCACAGGCTGCTGGGTGGGCAGCCGCAGCACCCCTGCAGCACTCACCTCCTCCTGATGGCCGAGTCCAGCACCCAGGGGATGTTTGTGGCACCGAGAACCAGAGTCCCGTCGTTGTTGTTCCCCACTCCTGTGGGGCAGGGAGACAGACTGAGGGGCCTGCGGTCAGCCAGGGCCCTGGGCTGCACTAGAGGCCCGCCTGCAATTATGGTGGCTCTGGCAGGTGCGAGACTACAAGGCTGCCCCCCCAAGGGCAGCGAAAGCCTGCCTGAGGCCTGACGCCGGCGCCTCAAGGTGCTTCTCCACCCCACAGCGATCGCGTCTGGCCACAACCAAGGGGGCCCAGGACGGGACGCACCCTGCATTTGGACCAGGAACTCTGTTTTGATCCTCCGGGCAGCCTCGCTCTCGTTCTCATTTCGGGACCCACAGAGGGAGTCCACCTCGTCAATGAAGATGATGGAGGGCTTGTGCTGCCTGGCCAGCTCGAAGAGGTTCTTCACGAGCCTAGGGGGACAGCAGCTTAGGACCTGGACACTCCCGAACGTGCCCACCGAGGTCTAGCCACTGCTTTTCTCGCCCTTCCAGCAGGAAAAATCGTGGAGACAAGTCCTCCGCAACAAGGGGAGGGTGCGCCTTGGCGTCCTTCAGACCCTCAGCCGAGACTCAGGGCAGGGCACCTCCTTTCCCTAGAGCCTCGCTTTCCTCATGTGCAGATGGGACCCGGCGCGGGGCACAGGGAACATGCACGCAGCGCCCTGGCAGGAGCCCTGGTGGACACTGTCACTCTGGTGCCTTCCCCTGGCTTCTGGGTACTTCATCCCCCAGGCCCCCTCCCAGGTTCAGCAGTGTACCAGGCCAGGGCCCCACACCCCACGCTGGCCAGGCCTTGCGCTCCGCCCGGCCAGCCACTTACTTCTCACTCTCCCCTAGCCACTTGGACATCAGGTCAGAGGAGGACACGGAAAAGAAGGTGGAGTTGTTGGCCTCCGTTGCCACCGCTTTGGCCAGATAGGACTTCCCTGTGCCCGGGGGCCCGAAGAGCAGTATTCCTCGCCAAGGGGTACGCTTGCCTGCAACCAAGAGTAAGCCCGAGTCAGCCTCTTCCTGACCAGGGAGAGGAGCAGAAGGGAGGCAGGAGGTCTCAGTCACTGTAAATACAGTGAAGCAGTTCTGTAAAGCGGCTGATCTGGGAGCAAAGGCAGCGGGGACCTACGGACCTGCTGGGGGCACAGACCTCGCCCTCGTTACCCGCTGTGCCCAGCCCTGCAATGCTCACCTCAGCATTCCACTCACAAAAATGGTTTTTCTTTTTCAGGGCTGGGGACCAAACCCCGCACCGCACCTCGTGCATGCTGAGCACGTGCCCTGCCACGGAGCCTCACCTCAGCTCGCCGGTGCTCCTGAGCCCAGCACGAAGCTGAGACACAGGTGGCCTCGGGGAGCAGGCCCAGGGCCCCTCCCGACAGCGCACGTGGGAGGCCAGCCCCGTCCCCTGCGGGCCAAGGCTGCGAAAGCCATCTGCTTTGGGACACCACAGAGGGGACCCAGGCTGGCTCCCACAGGAGCCTGAGTTTACACCCGCACCTCCGGTGGCCCTGCTCGTACCTGTGAACAAGTGTGGGAATTTAATTGGCAATATGACAGCTTCTTTGAGGGCCTCCTTGGCCCCCTCCAGCCCGGCCACATCATTCCACCGTATGTTGGGCTTCTCCATCACCACAGCACCTGCAGCAGGAGTCCGGGCATGAGCAGGAGCCGATGCAGGGGCCCCCAGCCCCTCACAGGGCACGCAGCATGCGGCCTCTTACCCATCAATTGCTCCTGCAGCTTCTTCTTCTCTGGATTATCCCCCTCGCTGTCACTGTCACTACTGAGAGAGGAAACGGACGCTAACAAGCTGGTGCTCAGCCTAGACAGAGGCTCTGAGCGGGGCCGGGCTCTGCCGCCAGCACCTGGCTGAGGAAACGCTCCCAGCTCAACTCTGAGGGACAGGTGGGCAGGTCAGGCCTGCAGGTGTCATGGCCACATGCTCTCCTCCAGCAAACACGGTCACAGTGACTGTTTTTTCATGAAGGGACTACAGATTGGGAAGTCTACCCTCTCCTGAGGACTGGAGACCAAAATGTACTTTGGCTGGACAGCAGCTAGTTAGGCAAGTATAGTCATCAGGGACCTTTCGTATGGACTCAGAAACAGTACATGGCCGTGACTCCAGAGTAATGCAAAGGACAGACAAGAGGTAAAGAAATGAAACAGGGAAAGCTGGGCACATCTATAATGCTAGCATTCTGGGAAGCTGAGGCAGGAGGATCCCAAGTTTGAACTCAGCTTGGGCAACTTAGTGTTGCCTGCCTTAGGGCTGGGGAGGTAGTTGAGAGTGAAGACCCTGGGTTCAATCCCTAGCACTATGCACACCCATGCACATGCGTGCACACATGCACTAATGGGGAAGCTGGGGCTAGGTGCCTGCCTGTAATTCCAACTACTCCGCAGAGCTCTAAATGGGAATCCAACCTGGGCAGTTTAGGGACTTTGCCTGAAGATGACCAGTAAGGCTGGTGATGCATCTCGGTGCTCAGAGCTCGTCCCTAGTGTGCTTAGAGCTGTACTTGACCCCCAGTGTGCGTGAGGCCCTTGTTCAATCCCGTGACACAGACAAGACCCCACTACAGGGGCTGTGCTCTGACTGTAGCGGCCACTTTCTAGCCTGACACCACTTGTTTGTCGTACTCAAAACTCTCCTGCATCTCCCGTCCCTTCCTCAGCACACCGCTCACCTGGAAACCAGACCGCAGGTGCGCTTGGTGTCTGGGAGGAAGTCTCACCTCCCGGACACCTGCACCCAGGGCACCAGGCCCCTGTGCACAGCTGACCAGCCTTGGCCCAGGGAGCTGAGCCCAGGCCTGAGCTGAGCGGCACGGTGATGCCTGCTATGGAGTCAGAGGCCGGCGCCAGAGGTCCAGCTGCACTATGTCTGGCTCTGTGACCTTGGCTGTACCTCTTCCCCTCTCTGGTGAGGCTGCTTCTTTGTGGCAACAGCAGCTGGCGTCTACTGAATACCCCTGCTGAGGTCTGTCACGTCACTCCCTCTGCACCCTGCAGCAGTGCTGGGGCACAGCTCCCTCGTCCTCCCTCATGGGCAAGGCAGTGGCAAAGCCGGGTTCCACCCGAGAGCGGGCTGGGAGAGGCCACGGTTGTCTGTCACCCCTCGCCAGGCATTTTCTATGCAGACCAGTGCAATGACTTGGGAATATGCTCTAGGAAGTGCCAGTGAGAGCAGCTGCTGCCCTAACGGGTAGGAAGAGTTTCCCACAGTGTGGCTGCCGTGCAAGTCTAAGCAGCACTGGCATGGAGAAGGACAGCGCCACGTGAAGGGGGCGCGGAGCCAGCGGCATGCTCCCCTCACTCACCCCTTGCCCTCGCTCTGATTCTCCTTCACCGGCTTCTTGCTGTGTTTCTCTTTGTTTTTTAAATAATCCTTCAGCTTCTCGGCCCGATCTAGGTACTGCACACACTTGGCTCGAATGCTCTCCTTGGCTTTGTCACTGTGAGCCTCATCTGCAAAACGGATGCAGGGTGGCCCTGTGAGCCCCGGGCGCCCTCCTCGCAGAGCCCGGGAGCCCGCGTGACTCACACTTGATGGCGTGCAGGAAGTACTCCACGGCATGCTGGTACAGCCGCAGGGCCTCCTCGTAGTTCTTGGCTTTGTCCTCCTCTGTGGCTTTTGTCACCAGGTCAATGGCTTTCTGGAAAGGCAAGGCAGATAGCTCAGTGCTTCCCAGGAGATCCAGAAACACCGGGGCCTCCCAAGCAACAGGATGAGACTGACAAGACAGTGCCAGGCTATGGCCTGTGGGTTTACTGGTCGCAGGCCATGATGTTGTCCTACTTTTCAGACATCAACCGGAAGGGCTTTCCAAAGACGCTTTGGAAGACAGCCGTCCCTCCTCATGGAGCGCGGGCCGATCGAGGCAGCCTCCGGCCAGCCTTCAGCCTAGAGCCCAGCAGTGACGCTCTGACTTCATATCCTGCGCTTGGGCTCCTGGGCAAATCCACAGGGATTTCTACTTCACTGACTCAAGGGAAAGAGCGCCCAGAGCCGTGAGGGGAAACACCAGAAACCACTGATTGCTGTTTCACTCAGCAAAGAGGCCCAAGACTGCACTTGGCCTGGGGCAGACAAGAGCCAGCCAGCTGGGAGAGTCCTTCATCGACCCAAGGGTTTTGGCCTGAGAGACAGATGGGAATCTGTCAATCAACCTCTCTCTCTCTCTCTGATAGTACTGGGGACTGAACTATAGCCCCAGCCTTGCTGCCAATACATCAGCCTGAGGAGTAAAAAAGCAGCCCGGAATGCAGCTCAGTGGTCGAGTGCCCTGGATTCAAAGTCCAGCACCACGAAAGAGAAATGGACTTAAAGCACCTCTTCCTTCTACTGGCCCAGCTCAACCTGCTTGTCTGACTGAAAAGGGCAGACTGTCATCCTACATTGTCGAAAGCCGACACCGGAAGGGAGGCAGAGCCGCGGGACTGCCCACCCGACAGTGCTGCTTACTCCAGAGGGAAACCGTGCTGCCAGGTGAGGGACTGCACCCCGGCGCTTCTCAGAACTCTGAGGGAGGGCACCAGGTCTTCCCGGGTCTGGTACCTTCTGTGGGCCGGTGCCCTGTGCCCAACAGGCAGCACCTGCAGTTTTAGAAACCACAATCTGGGGCCAGGGACTTAGCTCAGTGGTGTAGCACCTGCTTGGCAAGAGTGAGGTCCTGAGTTTGATCCCAGGTACTGGAAAAAAAGAAACCACAGCCCAACCAAAACGGTCCCCCTCCACTGGCGGGGCATGCTCGCAGCCACAGCAAGCAAACCCTCCCCACCGGCCCTTGGCGGGGCCGGGCCTTTGCTCACTCCTTCCCCGCTGAAGGTAAGAAGCACCAAGAGAAAGGCACACAGCTGTGTGAAACAGCCAGGCTGAGGTTAAGGGAAAAGTCAAAGCTACGCCATTATGTCAGAGGAACCACTAGACTGGAGAGACAAGAAAAAGAAGGGCTGGGGCTACCGCAGAGCGGCAGAGCACCTGCCTAGCAGGCTTGAGGCCCTGGGTTGGGCCCCCAGGCCCGAGGGGCAAGTGCTGGTTCCGTCAGGCTGCGTTCCCTGCAGAGGGCAGTGAGGAGCCCGGGACCTTCTTCATCAGCGTACACACAAGCCATGCACTCTCTTCCCGCGGCCCTCGGACAAGACAGTGCCCCTGTCCCGGGGGCCTCCTTCCTCACAACACGCACCCGAGCTCCGAGCTCCTCAGACTCGCTCTGTGCTGCCTCTGGGGTGTGTGTGTGTGTGTGTCTATCTCACTGTGTAGTGCAGTGGTGTGTGTGTGTGTGTGTCTCTCTCTATCTCACTGTGTAGTCCACTCTGGCTGTGCACGCACCATGGAGCCCAGGCAGGGCTTGAACTTGGGCTCCTCCTGCCCCGGCCTCCCGATCACCAGGAGTACAGGCGCTGGGCCCTCCTGCCCAGCTTCCGACGCTGCTTCTTGCTTGGCTCTGCGCTTCTGCCGCGGGGCCCCTCCCCGGGGCGGAGGACACCCACCTCCTCTCGCTCTCCTTTTTGTTGTTAGCACCTATCACTTTTCCAGTTATTGGCCTTCACTGCTTACACTGCGCTCCTGCTCATGCCGCTGCTGTCCCTAAGTCCTCCACTTGCAGCACCCCTTCCCCTTGTCTCATCACAGTCCTCCCACTTCCTGTCATCGTTCTTAGATCCCACATAAGAAGAGCACGTGACGCCTGTCTTTCCGAGTCTGGTTTCTTCCTTCTCTCCTTCTAAATACTATTTATGCATCCGGCAACCACTGTAGTTTTTCCTCATGCGGGAGCTGTTAATGTTAGTGGAGAGAAGCAGCTTTGCCTAACAGGAAGGTACGGTGACAGATGAAAGTGCCGCGCCGCCATGTCTCTAGGAACACATGAGGCCGAGGACAGGCATGAAGGAAAAGGGTACCAGAGATGTGCGAGCCGGTGTGCTGGTGCACGTCTGTGATCCCAGCACTTTGGGAGGCCAAAGCAGGAGGACTGCAAGTTCCAGCCCAGACTGGGCAGCTCAGTGACTTAGTGAGACCTTGCCTTAAAATTAAAATAAGTAGGTTGCTGCGGACATAGCTGTGTGAAGGCCCTGGTTTGCTCCCCAGAATGGGTGTGTGCACAGTAACAGAAGGCCTGACAAATTTTTCTATAAAGGACCAGATGTTATGTAAATATTTAGGTTTTGCCAGGTGGTACAATTTCTGTAGCAACTATTCAATTCTGCCTTTTTTTTTTCAATTTTTTTTTTTCAATTCTGCCTTTGTAGCACAAAGGCAGCAGCAGATAATATGTAAATGAATGAGTGGGATTTATTCCAATAAAACTTTATTTATAAGCACTGAAATTTGAATTTCAAATTATTTTCACGTGTCTTGAAAGCCTTTTTTTTCCCCCCAGCCATTTAAAAAAAGTAAAAGCCTATGACATTATGTTAAGGCAGCCAGTCATGAAGGACCTCACACTGGATCATTCCATTTACATGAAATGCCCAGAATGGGAAAATGTAAAGTGCTAGCAGGTGGATTAGTGGCTGCCCTGGACTGGGAAGGATCAAGGATTGGGGAGCGACAGCCAAAGGGCAAAGGGTTTTTTTTTGAGGGGGGGTGATGAAAATGTTCCAAAAAGTAACTGTAGTGATGGCTGCACAAGTCTGTGCTAAAAGCATTAAATGGTACATGTTACGGGGAGGGTCGAATGCCTGTAATCCCAGCACTACGGAGGCCGGAAGCCGAGGCAGGAGGATCGCTGTGAGTTTGAGGCCAGCATAAACCTGTGTCCAAAAAAGGGTACATTTAAACTGGGTGTAGTGGTGCATGTCTATAATCCCAGCACACTGAAAGGCTGAGGCAGAAGAATCGAAAGTTCCAGCCTGGTCTGGGCAACTTAGTGAAATAGTGCCTCAAAAAAATAAAAAAAGAAAAGAAAGAGAAAGGGCTGGGGGTGTCGCTAGGTACAAAGGTCCTCGCACCCGGCCTTCAGTCCTCGGACCCAGGTGGGGAAAACCATTCTCACTGCAGGCGCAGTTTGCTGACACGGCGGTAACAGGTCTGAGGTTACGCTTGCGGATGAAGGGGTCCGGCTTTGGCGTTCACCTAATTTCTAGCTCAATTTATTCCACGCCTGTTCCTCCGCCTGCAGCGACCGACCGTCCCTCTTCCGTCACCCAGCACCGGCGAGCACCCTCGCTCTGCCCCTTCTTCCACGGAGCCGGGCCTGACCCCCAGGCGCGCACTTGATCGGCTCGGCTTACCTAAAATGCGTTACCTGAACTGGTCTAAGCCAGCTCACAACCACCGTACAGACCGCTGCCCTATTTTACAGCAGAGGCGAATCCGATTCTAAGGTCAAATGCACGGTCCCAGGCCACACGCTCCGAGCGGCAGGGCGGGGTCAGCGCCGGCTCCGGGTCTGAGCGTGTTTGTTTTCGGACCGCACTTGGAGGCCGGGCGTCGCTCGTCCCGGCGGCGCCGCCCTCGTCTTGGGTGGGCGCCTCCCCGCACCCGGCAGGGCGGGAATGAATGGAGGGCCGCCGGCCGCGGGGGGTGTCAGAGCCCAGGGGAGAGGCCGGGGCTCGTCCGCGCGGTGCCGAGGGGCGGGGGGAGGTCGCGGCGGTAGTGAGCGCGGCCAGGGCGACCCGGGCGAGCCGGCCGCGGGCCTGGAGCGGCTGCAGTCGGCATCGGCGGCGCTGGCCGCACGCAGCGACTCGGGGCTCCGCGGGCCGGGCCGCCGGGGACGGGGTGGAGACACCCCTTCGCTGCGAGCGCGTGGAACGAGAAACGGTGGCGGGCGACGGCGCCCGCGAGGCCCGGTCCGAAGAGGCCGCCCGCCCGCCCGGTCCGCGGCCCGCAGGCCCCGCCGCGCCGCCCTCGGCCTCCGCAGCCCGGCGGGCCGCGCCGAGGTACCTGGAGGGTTGACGTTGTCATTTCATCTCCTGGGTCCGCCCCACACCCCGCGGCGCTGCTGGCGGCCTCGGTCCGCCCCCGGGAGCCGAGGTGCTGGGTCCAGCGCAGGGAGCCCGGCGGGTCGGCGCTGGGCGCGGGCAGGGAAGCCGCTGGCAGCGGGAGCCGAGTCGGAGACGAGCGAGGAGCGCGGCCCAGAGCGGTCGGGCCCGAGCCGCGCGGCTGACCCCTAGCGGCCACGTCCCGCATTGCAAGCAGCGCTCCCGCGGCATTGAGGACCAGGGCGGGGTGGACAGGGGGCGGGGCATACCAGGGGCGGGGCCCGGCCGGCTGGGGCGGGGCTGCGGCCGGCTCGGGCGGGGCAGAACATGAAGCCCTGCCCCCTGCTTAGAATAAAAGGCACCACTTCCCAGGACTGGGTTCCTGACAGGGTACTATCATTTGTACCTACTTTACTGAATGAACTTGCTAACTGGCTCACATTGGGGCCTCACACTCTTGAAATTGTTACGTCTGTGACTCCTTCTAATGGCACTTTTGCTTTTTCTTTTCCTTACATAAGGGCTTGCTAAATTTCTCAGGATGGCCTCTCACCTGGATCCCCCAGCCTCAGCCTCCTGAACCCCTGGAATTACAGAGATGTGCCAATGCCCCTGGCTTTTAAAAAATATTGTTAACCCTCTACTTCTTTCCGTAGGTAGGTGTTTTCTTGTCTAAACCTGGGAGCTTTACGCAGCACATTGCTCAGGGTTTTCCTTCACTTTTTAACACGGGGCCTTCTATCTGCTGGCCTCTGCGCTGGTCTCTGAGGACACGGCCACAATCTGGACAGTTCTGGGGAGCGTACAGTCTCAGAAAGCGGATGTTCATCAGGAAGGAATAGGCATTTTGAGGCCCACGTGAGAAGGCTCCTGTGTGTGGATTTTTTGCTGTTTTGAGACAGGGTCTTACTACGTAGCCCGGACTGGTCTTGCGCTCGCAGCCATCCTCCTGCCTTGGGCTCCGAGTGAGCGTTGAAGGAGTTTCTATCAGTACCTGCTCAAGGAAAGGCCCCCTCCAAGTGGAGGCTGGGGAATGCGGGGAGGCACATTCCAGGGTGAGGGGACAGCTGTGAAAGCGCCCAGGAGGCCACAGGTGCAGAGTCTGGACACTCACGGCTGGAGGAAAGTCAGGCTGTAGTTCATGGATGCCCTGAGGTGGGGCAGGGCCAGGACTGTGGTAAAGATTTTGGATGGGAAAGCCTTCTTTTTTTTTAATGAAGCCTTTGATTTTTGAGTTTTGGGGTTATGTTTTGTTTTTCCTTTTTAACTACATGACTCTAGGCACTGGGTATAATGGTGCACCCCCAGGATTCCAGCATTCTGGAAGGCTGAGGCAGAAGGGTAGTGATAGAAACTGAGACCCCACAGGGAACCAGACCAGACCTGCTGACACGAGAGAAGCCTTTATTGGGGGGAACGGCACAGGGGGGTAGCAGGCGGCCTAGCAGACCAAGGCAGCCTCGAGCTGAGCAAAGCGTGGGCTTTTAGGCTCTTTTTGGGGGTGGGTGTCCACGTGCCATTATAGCCGGAGCAGGGGTGGTGGGGGCGGGGCTGATGTCTGCGGGTCAGAACAGTCCGAGCAGAGTCCCGGGTTGGGCCAGAACAACCTGAGCAAGGTGAGCTGTTCGTCAGGAGTCCTGCCAAAGTGGATGAGGGCGGGTTTGGCTTTTGTGGCTGAGAGGAACTGAAGTGAACAGGAAAGGGAAGGAGAGAAATATTGAAGTTAAAGTTTTCCCACGAGGGGGGCTGGCTGCTTTGTGACTTATCAGATAGTAGGTTCAAGCCTAGCCTAAGAAAGCTGGCAATACTCTCTCAAAATATAAAAAAAGACAGGAGAACCAGGCAGGGTGGCACATGCCATTCCTATAATCTGAGCGCTCTCGGAGGCCAAAGCAGGTGGATGACAAATTCAACCCCAGACTGGGCAACAAAATAAAATAAAAAGCAGCAGCCAGGTGTGGTGGCACACACTTCTAATCCCAGCACTGGGGAAGCTGAGGCAGGAGGATTGTTGTGAGTTTGAGGACAGCCTGGGCTACATATTGAGATCAAGACCAGCCTGGACTACAGAGTGAAACCCTGTCTCAAAACAGACAAACAAATCAAAAAGGAAAGGGTTCGGGATGTAGCTCAGTGTAAAGGTCCTGAGTCTAATCCCCAATACTGCCAACAAGAAGACAGATGACGGGGAGGGGTGACCTTTGCAGCATGAAGCTGCTGCTATACTCCCCAAGAAAGGCAGGGCAGATTGCAGGGCCATGGAGAGATGCACAGAGTGACAGATTTTGGAAGACAAATGCCTAGAATTTGGAAGTAGACTTGAAGACTAGGTGTGGTAATGCGCGCCTGTAATCTCAGCACTGGGGAGACTGAGGCAGGATGATTGCTCTGAGCTTAAGGCCAGCATCAAAGGCTACTAAGGGCTACATAGTGAGACTCTTTCTTAAAAAACAAAAATAGTAGACCAACAAACAAAAGTAGTACTCAGGAGGCTGAGGCAAGAGGATTGCCATGAATCTGAGGCCAGCCTGGACTACATAGTGGGCGGGGCAGGAGGGGATGAGATAAATTCTTGCTTTAGCACCTGGGCTGCTGTTGCTACAGAGATAGGGAATATTGGACAAATACCGGTTTCGGGGGGCAGAGAGTGAGGAAGATCATGAAATCTGAGTACCTTTGAAAGGTTCCTATGAAAATGTGTCAGTTGGATATCTGTACCTGGAGCTCAGGAGGAAGATGAGGGCTGCAGATTCCCAGGTGGGCACTCGTAGGAATGGAAATGGTGTGTGAACTCCTGAGTGTAGAGCAGGCTGAGAAGTGAGCCTAGCACACAGCTTTGAGGGTTGTTGGCCAAAACCAGAGAGAGCAAATCTGTGAAAGCAGCTCTAAGCTGAGCAGTGGGTGGCACACACCTGAAATCCCAGCAGTGGGAGAGAGAGGATTGCAAGTTTGAGTCCTACCGGGACACTGTAGAGAGAACCTGCCTCGAAATAGAAAAGAATGGGACAGGTAGGTAGAGACATAGGTAGGTAGATGAAAGATGGATGACAGATAGGTGATAGATTGCTAGATAGACAGGCTGAGGAATGTGGCTCAGTGGTAGAGTGCTTCTGGGTTTACTTCTAAGTATCATCAAAAACAAAAAACAGCAGCTCAGAAAGCTAGCTGGAGAGCAGGACAGCTGGAGCCCTAGACATCAGGTAGATTGTCTCAAGGGGCAGGGGAGGCTTCATATGGAGCGAGGGGACAGCAGGGGCTGACGGCCCTAAGAAGGCAGTGTCGGAAAAGGAGGTGGGCAGCACCAGCCTCCAAGGTGGGGATCTTAGTTACATGGGCCAAGAAACTAGCTGAGGAAGTAAATAAATGTATTGAGGAGGAGAATGCAGTTATTCTGAGAAGGAAACTACAAACACGGAAGAGGGACAGTTAGAACCCTCATGTATGGGAAATGATCACAGTGAGTCCATGGTTTCTAAATATGTATTCTAGAAATGTAAATGTCTATGGCCAGGCCTGGTGGTGAATGCCTATAATCCTAGCACTTGGGAAGCAGAGGCAGGAGTTCTGTGAACTTGAAGCCAAGCTATGCTGCTTGAATTCAAGGCCCGAAAGACCCTGCCTTAAATTAAAAACATATCTCTATGTCTATATATGTGTATGTACTTGCTCATGCACATTTGCTTTACACATTCACCTCGTTTTATGGTATCAAGTAAAACTAGCCACACACTCAGCTCTTGGTTCCTCTTGTGTGAGGTACTGGGGATAGAACCCAGGGCCTTACTCTCAGCTACATCCCCAGAGGTGTTTGGTTTTGTTTTGTAAAGGAGTTTCACTATGTAGTTCAGGCTGGCCTTAAACTCCCAGCAAGCCTCCTGCCCCAGCCTCCCAGGTGCTGAGATTACAGGCATGCACCACCATGCCTGGCTCAATGTTGTTTTTTGAGGCAGAGTTTTGCTAAGTCCCTAGGTTGCCTGGGCTGGTCTCAGGGTTGTGACCTTCCTGCCTCAGCCTCTCAGAATGCTAGTTATAGATATGGGCTATCATGTCCAGCTAGATCTTGGTTTCTGTCACCCTATACTAGACAACCTCAGGGCTTCGTGGAGGAACAGCTGAAGGCAAAGTACAAAGTGAGTGTTTGTAACGGCAGGAAAGACGGGACACAGCATAAGGGCTTAGTAACTAGATTTAAGGGGCCCCACCAGCCACACCCGGGATGACTTGGAGGAGGATGGATCCTACACACCGGGTGAGGCGAGGATCCCTCTCATGGTCCCCCGGCCAAGGACGCTCAGGGACTGTCTGAGGCGGCGGTCCTAGGAGCTGGCAGAGGCTCAGCGGAGGGAGTCCCCCATGACTCAGGAGCCACAGCACTAGGGAGAGACTGAGCAACCCTTCTAGACTGAGGACACTGACCACACCCATCTGTGGGTCCTGGAGAGGGTCCTAGGCCACAAGGAAAAGGAGGCATTGTTGGGAAACCCGGTGCGTCCGAAGGGGTCTGTGGGCGGGAGTGCGGCCCAGCCTGACCTTCTGCCCGCCCGGCCGGCTGCGAGGCGGCAGTGTGGGGACATCCTGTGTATGGAAGATGCACATGCGGGAGCTCAGGGTAACGGAGGTGCGTCAGAAAGACGCCGGGCAATGGAAGCAGGCTGGCAATGTTAGTGACTCGAAACTTAGGGGAGAGGGATGCAGAAGCTCTCTGGATTGAAACATTCTTGCATTTCATTGCTTTTAAAAATGAAAAACAAACAAAACCCACAAGTCTAAAAGCAGTTTTTTATTTACAGTATAAAGCTTACAAAGGTACATATGTGTTTATACATAGAATACCCTTAAGTTACAGACTTTCATTGTAATGTACAATGCTATATGTTGATGTGCAACTCAAGGCGAAGTATTGTCTGTGTATCTATATTTATAGATTATACATAAAGCTTTTTAAAAAAGATTTAAGAACACAAATACTGCCCTTTTTATGCCATGAGTTTCTGATTTGGTAGCCAGAAGAGTTAAGCCTTAAACAACACTCAGAAAGAAGTCTTGTTTAGGTACAGGACTGTAAAAAGGAAAACGAAGTCTCACACATTTAATTCTTTGTACGGTGATTACCACAGCCTTCCACACCTTCATATTCCACAACAACGACGAAGGCAGTGTGGGAAAGAATGATCCAAGCATGCGAGGCCAGAGTTGCACGGACTGGCCGAACAGACTTCCCATCCACAGTGGTTTCCCACGTGCTCTTCTACAAGCCCTCAGGTGAGCTACTAACGGAGACAGGCTCTTTGGGAACCACGTTTCTCTAACACTGAAACCAGCTGACAGTTTATAACCCTAACACTGGTGTCCTGCAGTGGAGAAAAAAACCAGCACCAGCTGTTGTGGTCAGAGCAGGGTTGCTACAGGCGAGAAGATCACGGAGACTGGTGATTGTGAAAACCTAAGATTTCGTTCAGACTACTTCCATTCCCCTAAATTCTACTCATTCACAAAACCGCTGAAGAGACAGAGATGACACCCACTCTCATGGGAGGGAGATAGAAGGGAACTTTTTCAAGCTAGGTAGAACAGACACCCACAGGCCAGTACTTGTGTGCTGGTTTTGATAAAATACAATCATTAGCACCCGACTGTCGAAGGGTGGGTTGAAAGTAAAGGCCACGAAGCAGAGCACATGACCTAACTTTTGTGCACATGACAGGACACCTGAAAGCAAAGGAGGAGGAGCTCTGGGCCTGTGCCCCTCCCATCACACGCACAGCTCAGATGCTTTCCGGCCATGACTAGGGATGCTGCCTGCAAAGCTGACCCTAGCAACCCCCGAGGTGGGGTACTAGGCAGGGTACTGTGGAGAACGCGGTCACCCTCTCCTCTTCTTCACATGCCCTTTCCGTGGGGTTTGAATGCCAAGTGTTCCAGGATAAGTGGAGAGTTTTGCTGAGGTTTTTTTTTTTTCCTGAGTTTTAAAGATCTTCAATTTGTTTCTTTTTTTTTTGTAGTACTAGAAATCGAACTCAGGACCTTGCGCTTGCCAGGCAGTCACTGCACCACTGAGCTGTATCCTAAGCCTAAGATCTTCAATTTGATTGATCATTCATGGAGAAACACTCCACCATGAATACAAAGACTGTCAGCAAAGGAGATGCTTAAATGGTTTGTGTGGAAATGAATGGATGAGCAAAATTTAGAAAGAAGGGTTGAGCAAATGAACATTTATCTTTGTAGTTATAATGAAGGAATTTTTGAAAAGCCTTTCCTACTGACCTACTTTCAGCAAGAGGGTTAATTTTTGTTATGATTTATCTTATGTACTCTGCTATTTCCCAAACTACTGTCTGACTTTTCATTTTAAAACTACACATATCGAAAAGACCAACCTATTTGCCTGGGTGTGGTGGCACTCACCTGTAATCCCAGCACTTGGGAGGCTGAGGCAGGAGGATTGCCACAAGTTCGAGGCCAGCCTGGGCTACATAGTGAGTCCAGACCAGCCTGAACTACATAGTGAAATCCTGTCTTAAAAAAAAAAAACAAAAAAACCCTACTTAAATGTTGTTGGGTCCTTTCTTGTTGGCATGGGTCAAGGTCCGAGTATCCTTTCATTTTTTAAATTTAAATTTAAATTAAATTTAATTTAATTTTATGTTTTTGGTACCAGGAATCAAGCTCAGGATCTTGCGCTCGCCAGGCAGGCACTTGCACCACTGAGCTATATCCCTGGCCCTGAGTATCCTTTCAAAACAATTTCCAGTTTGCCATATGCAGATAAATAGAACTATAGGTATACTTTGGTAAAAATACGGAGTGGTTAATTAGCTAACTGCTAATGGATAAAGAGATGGCACAGTAGGACTGAGAGATAATAGATTATGTGCTGCTTTATGGCGGGAAATTTCTTTGGATCCTTCAGACTGCCTGGTACAGAAATGTACATTAATAAATGATGATTAGACAACAGAGTTAATGTCGTTAATTTGCCTTGTAGTTTCAGTTTCTCCAAATGTTCAAAGGACTTCTTGTGCAGTCAGAAGTGATTTCTGTCACTCTGGGAGAAGAGGCAGATCAATCAGGGTTGAAAAGTGTATTTGTGATCAGGAGAAAGAGGGACTCAAAACTTTAAGAGCTGCACCAATGGCATGGAAGTGAGGCTACCGCAGACGGAGGAAAGTGGTGGGTTCAAGTGTGTAAATCCAGCTGGGGTCCCCAGCCCTACAATACAATGGAGCATCATTTCTGAATTATAGATTCTTAGTTTAATCACTGTTTTAAATGGGCCAATTCAAAGATTACAGTTGGTTGAATGTAATCACCTGGTCCCTGGAAAGCAGCAATACTTTGCAAAGCATTTGTACGTTACGTTAAATAGGGACTCACTCCTGAAACTAGGATATGCTTTGGTTCAGCCACTCACAGTGGGAAGGAAGAGTTACAGCGGCAAGAGATTGAGCTCGGGTTTACGTTTTGAAGTAAATGAAGAGCTGGGGGTGTAGCTCAGCAAAAGGCAGACTTAACACGTGGGCGTGGGCAGCACTGGGTTCAATCTAGCCCAAAACAGACAAACACCTCTTAAAACATCCTTTCTAGTTAATGTGTAACAACCCTCCTAGCTGGCAGTTTAGCCAGTGTCAAAAAGAAACAAGAAAATACATGTATTCTGTGTGCCTATTTATTGGGCCTTACGCTTGGACCCAGGTCCCTGACTCTTCTGTACCTTACCCTTAACTTGAAGTTTTGTCCTTATCAGAATGAACCTGTATCACAGATCTACCACATGTATTTAGTTCTTTTTTAAGCGAAAGGATTTCAGATCAGCCACTTAACCAGTGTTACTAGAATAAAATAAATTCCATTTAACATCATTACAGCCTAGGAATAACTATGCTGCCCAAAAACACATAACCCTGACACACTGATTTTAATCTCTGTTGTCACACATTCATTGTAGTCAACATCGCGGAAGACAGAGCTTCAAATGGGAGGAGGGCAGATTGCTGCTACTGGCTTTTTGGTGGACAGACAAAATAATTCTAGATGATTAAACAATTAAAAAATACAGAGTGGGAGAAGGTGGATTTTTTCTTTTACCTTCAGCTGGAAAAAGAAAAACCACGCTAAGTGAAAGGTTTCCAAACTTAAAGTAGAATATACCACCACCTGGCAGACACATTATACCGGACAGAGAGATACAAAAAGCATGAATATGACTAACTGCAGATCCCAGATTTAAATCAGCCTCTTTTCATTACACGGATATTAAGATTTGCTTTGCAACCGAAGAGACCTGGCAGTTTACATCTGCACTAGGGATTGAAAAAAAGACCTTTGGCTTTCTAACCAGCCATTTCATTCATGGCATCCATAGCGAATGGTGGCACATGAGGATGTAGCTGGGTATTTGGATAGTTTAAGTACTATGTACAACCAATAGCTTATAACGAGTGAAAATAATGAACATAATTCAATGTAAGTGTCCAAGATAAGATACAAAAAAGCAGAGAAAGTGCTTGAGTCTATAGGTCTTCCCTGAAAGTTTTCAAAAAGTTGAACTCTTTAAGCAGGTAGGAATTTGTAATAAATTTGCATAGCAGCTTAGAAGGCAATTTGCATTAAAAACATGGACAGATTTTTTTCCCATGGTTTTGAAAGCAAATATATCCACATGCATATAAATTAAAGTAGAAGTCTTTTACTTCTCACAAACATTTTTTAAAAATCATCATTTTCACACACTTTTGTCTACAAAACCATTTACAGCTAAGCCTTTTTTGGGAAGAAATATAATCTTGTCCAGATTCCACACAACTTAATTTTTTTTAAAGAATAAATTTTGGTTCATCAGCTAAGCACATTTAATCAGCTAAAAAAACTTTGTTGCCATTCTACTTAAAAGGGTAAATTAGGAAAACAAATATTCAGCACAACATATGGCTAATAACGTGTACACCGCCTGGCTGGCCTCCCTCGGCGTCCTCCCACCTCGTGTTTGTTATTAGCCATTTGTTAAACATGACATTTGTTGGTTGGTTAAATTTTTCAGCTTAAAAATAATTCAATCATTCCTGCCATTCAAAAATTTTCAGTAACAAAGTTTGTGAGAGTTCAGATTAAAAACAGGCACCATGAGACTTTTCCCAGTGTAAAAAAGTGCTAAAACATGGCTTTAAGAATGGCATTTAAAATATTATTTTTGATTGCCTGTATGTGTCCCAATATTTTACCTGGAACTCTGTCTACTAGATAGGTAGGTTTCTTCTCTCTCTTTTTTTCTCTTTTGAGACAGGGTCTTGCTATGTAGTTCAGTCTGGCCTTGAACTCACTACTTAGCCCAGGCTGGCCTTGAACTCATAGTGATCCTCCTGCTTCAGCCTCCCGAGTACTGGCATTACAGGCGTGCACCACCACGCCTGGCCTAGTTAGGTAGGTTTACAGTTACAACTGTCTAATAAATACTGTATAAACACACACTTAAGTATTTCTTCACATAAAAGAGTAGGTACTAATTTCCAGGTAAGTTTTGTTTAATGACTTCAGGTAAGGCCTTACCTTTTTCAAAAAGAGAAAAATAGAATTATTTCTTTCATTCCCTCCCTTTTCTTTTTATGGGGAGAAAGGAGGGAAGTTTTAGGGAAAAAAGACTCTTCATATACAGACTGATTGCTCTCAGACGTCTGTGTGGAATACAGAAAAGATGCCTAAGCCCAGGTCTTGGAGCACAGGAAGTGGTCCTCTAGACGGGGGAGGGGAAGATGGATCACACTGCAATTTCTTTCCATTCTAGACAGGGGAGCCCATCACATCTTCAACAATTTTTCTAATTCAAAGTGAAAAGGAAATTATTTTAGCTGGCTCTATAAAAAGAGGTGAAACACCAAAATGCTCATTTTAGTTACTGAAAATAATTAGCCATATTGTGGCATCTAAATACAAAACACATACATATCAAACTCATTCAAAAAAGCACTTAATTTGATTTGCAAATCCCTTAAACACGATTGATGACGAACAAGCTGGACGACCCACGACGGAAAGTTGTTCAGGTACGTAGGACAACAGCTGAGTGCTCTGGGTCTGGAGCTGCGGATGGACAGAACCTCCCGTGTGATTTTGTTTCACAGCAAACTCCAGTGTATTATTACAGAGCCAGTGGGCTCCAGCACTACAGGACAATTTAAGCAAATGGAACAAAATGAGCTAAAATGTACTTGTGAAACGCCTCAGTGCTGCCCATATTTTAATCACACCCATTTTACAGACCTTCATCCTATTCCTAATGAGCAGGGTGGCCCTGAAGTTCTCCTGTAAATCTTAGTGGCTTTGCCCTTAACACACAAAATGTCAATGACTGTCAATGCTGCTGAAGTCCGTGAATGCATCACTCAGTGCCTCATCTTAATTATAACTGTTGCTGGCCGTGGTAGCATAGGCATGTAATCCTAGCACTTGGGAGGCTGAGGCAGGAGGATCTTTGCAAGTTTGAGACGAGCCTGGGCTACAAAGTGAGCTCAAGGCCAGTCTGAACTGCATAGCAAGATCTGTCTCAAAAAAAGAAGTCTAAATTCTCTTATGAGGTTATTATTTGTTGAAATTTTGCTTCCCGAAGTCAAAGTTGGACATTTAGAACACTTTTCCCCCTCAAACTGCAAATGTATCTCAGATGGAACCAATGTGAGGTTTTTTAATTTTTAGGTTTATCTTTTCTGAGATGGGGTCTCACTAAGTTGCCTGGGCTGGTCTCAAACTTGATATCCTCCTACCTCAGGCTCCCGAGCAGCTGGGTTACATGCACGCTCCACTATGCCCAGCTAGGTTTACTCACTTTCAAAATACAAAAACCTCCTGAAAGATATTCTTGTCTAGATTTTAATTTCAAGTGGATCACTTCATTCATTTTTGGAACTTTAACACTTATTTGAAGCTGGAGGAAGGACAGACGTCTCTCCCTAGCATTCGTCTCACTTCTTGGTGGGGAAAAGGCCTAGCAGGAGAACTCTGCGGTTACGCTGTCTGCTCGGGCACCTGCTCCTTCACACTCCACCTGTCAGTGGTCTGCACTCAACCAAATGGCCCAGGGCTTGTGTGTGCAGTTGTGTGTCCCCTACCCACCTGGAGTGCTACCCGCCTCTGTTGTGCTCGTGGAGCTCCTGGTAGCTCTAGAAAACAAGAATTACTTCTGTGCCACTCCTTAGACAGCATACGGAACATCAAAGTCAGTATTTCCTTTTCTTTCAGATCCACGGACCATGCTAATTTGGACATTTTATATAGATATAATGCTATTTTAAGTGTTTTCAAAGATATATACCTCCTTTAAAATTAGGACAAACAAGGTATGTCTCCTCAAGATCACAAAATCAGCATTCTTCCTGCTGCTGCGTCCTAATGCTGACACCTGGCGGGGCTAATGAAACAAAGGGAGCTGTGCTGTGAGCCCATCACCCTGTGCACCACGGGATCCCTCACGAAGCCAACACGGGGTCTTGGGTGGGCAGCTGCTCATCCAGCGCACGCTGCCGCTGGAAAAGGAGGAAGGCCAGGGCCAGAGTCCTATGTGGGCTCACACAGCCCAAAGCAACTTCATGTGCTGCTGTGCTGAGCAGCTGGGCTCACCCGGAAAGCCTGCTCTTTACACGGGTGGCTCTTGAGGCTCACCCTCCTCAAAGGGATCTGGCCCCTGAGAAGGTGCCATTACGGAAACCTACCGCAGAGACCACTTGAGACTAGGAAAGATGATATCCCTGGAACGCTGATGATACCCAGCTATTCAAACAGTGACTGATTCGAGCTCCACTAATCCTAACCAAAGGCACGTTTGGTAAGCGATAAAAGATGGCTTAGCTTAAAATGAGCATTTTCTTTTAAAATAAATCTTATACCCTGGCTCCTACCAATGTTAAAATCAGAAAAATTTAAAAGAAGTAAAACTTTCCTTCCAATGAAGTCGTTTCCAAACTGCATTCAACTTGGGTGCCACCAGGGAAGGAGGAGCAAGGTAGGTCAAGCTTTGCAGTTTCTGAACCCTAAGGTCAGCACTTACGTTCGGCAAAGCTGGCGGTGGGCAAAGTGGTGAAGGGCAGACAGGCCGCAGCGAAAGTGGGACAGAGGGAAGAACCTTCTGGGGATGCAACTCAAGGGTTTCACAGGTGGGAGGAGAAGACGAAGATAGTGAACTCTAACGAAGCATCAGCCTATCTGGGATGGGCATGAAGCGACAGGCTGCTGCACGCTAGCACCTGGGAAGGGAAAGCCACTGGCAGGAAGGAGTCAAGGCCAAGCCTGACACAGTCCTACAGGAGTAGGAGAAAGGAAACAGTTCCTGGCTGGCTATTTGACTATGTCTAAAAGAGCCTGAAGCAAAGAAACAGAACAAAAAGCCACCACTTTTAACAGGGGAAAAACCCCTAATTACTTATAAACCACATTATGGAATGAGACAGTAAATCCACAGCTTCACTTTGGAGCTCTGTAAAGCCCTAGAATCTCTGGCCAAGGCAGCTTCTTCTTTAAACCCAGGTGCGGCTCAGCAGTGACTTGCTGGGCCGCGGGAAGGCACTGGACTGGAGGAGAGAGAGCAAAGAGCTTTCTTTTGTGCTTTTTTTTTTCTTCTTTTTTTTGAGGTGAAAATACTTTTGGTGACAGTCAAGGCCCTTTTCTGACCTTCTGCTGCTCAGACCAGCAGGCCCATGCGAGTGACTTTTGCTGACAAGAACGTGTGCAACACAAACACAACTGGCTTCGGGCAGGAATGCAGGTCCATGGCCTGTGGAGAAGGACATTTATCATCGCTACCATATACATGGGCTTTAATACGCAAAGATGCAAAGTCATTCAGATGAGACCTCTACTTTTAAAAAGCGGAGGGATTAGGGGTATAGCTCACTGGTAGAGTGTATGTTTAGCATGTGCAAAGTTCTGAGTTCAATCCCCAGAACAACAATGAAAAGCTAGAGTTACAGAAACTCTTGGAAACAGAAAGCAACAAACAGAAGTATACTACCTTTTTATTTTTATTTTTTTTATTTATTTATTTTTTTTGCGGTACTGGGGATTGAACTCAGGACCTTGTGCTTGCCAGGCAAGCACTTATTCCACTGAGCTATATCCCCAGCCCCTCAGAAGTATACTATAAAGTAAATCTATTTCATGTCATAATGTACCATTTAGCAGACAACTGGTGGGGTAATGAATTCCACCATGCCTGGAAGGAAGAACTAAAAAGTAGATGTTTTAAAATAAAGAGGGTAATAACATAACGTAACGTAACATAACATAAATGTAACATAACAGAAGAGCCAGGCACAGTGACACACATCTGTAATCCAGCACTCAGGATGCTCAGCAGGAGGATTGCTTTGAGTCTGAGGCCAGCCTGAGCTATACAGAAAGTTCAAGGTCATCCTGAACTACACAGGGAGACCCTGTCAAAAAGACCCCCCAAGAAAACAAAAAACACTGCTATTTTCCAGGAGGAATCACAGTGACCCTAGCAGAAGTATGGCCATGGTGGTGTGATTTTTGATACCCTTGACTAGGTTGGTAGTTAGAAAGATGACTCTTCAGGTGGTCAAGAGGCCAATTTTACCTTTACTAAGCACAGCCCTCCAATTTCCAAATGAAAAACTATGACTGAAATTTTTTTTCTTCAGTTATTTACTTATTGATTGTCTTTTTGAGACAAGATTTCACTGTGTAGTTCAGGGCGGCCTTGAACTCACTTTGTAGCCCATGCTGGTCTTGAAGTCAAAGCAATCCTCTTGCCTCACTCAGCCTCCCAAGTGCTGAGATTACGGGCAGGAGCCACCACACTCAGTCAAAACAATCCACAAAACCAAAAAACTTTCTTAAAAGGGTTTTTTTGGGGCTAGGGATGTAGCTCAGTGATAGAACGCTTGCCTAGCATGCCTGAAGCCCTGAGTTTAATCCTTAGTAACACAAACACAAATTATTTTTTTTCTACCATGCCTGCCTGAGCACTATCTTGAAAACTGAAGAATAATTTCCTGGCTCCAATGGAATAGCAGGTCATAATTACCTTCTAACTAACTGGTAAGAAACAATGAGAAAAAAAGAGAATAACTATTAGTATAAACCTGATTTTCAGATTTACTCTCACCAGTTCTCCCTCAGGACCACCAAAATCCAGATAGAGATTTCTGATGCCATCATCAGCAGACATTTTCAGCCTTTCAAAGGGGTAGCGGAGCAGCACAGCGCTGGAGCCTCCACTCTCCCTGGAGACGGTGAACCCGTTTTCATAATGCACGGTAAATTTTACCTCTTGGCCATTTAATGTGCAGCCTGTGAAAGACAAGCAGAAAAAATTATTAGTAAAGTTATCTCTCAGTTATCAAGTGGAAAAGGACTCTTCTGGCTTCAGAAAAAAGAAAAAGAATCTTTTTGAGAATATCCCCAGAACCTTCTCAAGTGGATTTTGTTCTGCTCACTGGAGCCAACAACCTGACTGAGCTTGAGGTCAAGTGAGTAGCAACTGGACATTGACCGCTGGCCAGTGTGTGGAAGTGTGTGCATGTGGGAAAGGAGGGGGCAGTTGTTGCTCTTGGGGAACTCATGAACATATCAGCATGGTCATCAACCCCTAACTGTGCAACTGTGCATGACTGGGGATTGAGCACAGCACTTCTGCACTGAGTTACATCCTCAGACCTTTCCATATTATTTTTAAGACAAGGTCTTGGTAAGTCTTGCTAAGTAGTCACACTACCCAGGTTGGGCTTGAACTTTCAGTGCTCCTGCCTCAGCCTCCCAGTTAGGTGAACCCTAACTGTATAATGGAGAATGTACAGAAAATGATTAAACACCAATCTGAGTAAGGCCAAAGGCAAGGAGGTGTTTCACTGGGGTCTCGCTGTACCTCCAACCCTACAGGGACAGCAAGCCTTTAGGGAACCCTCCCACCTCAGCCTCTGGAGGACTGGAGTTACAGGTGTGCTCATGTAAAAGCTCTGGGTTCAACCTCTAACACAAAAACAACACAGATAAATATTGGTGATGTTCTTTTCAGTCCTACTCAAAGAAGAGTCATGGAGAGTAGATTCTGAATACTGGTTGCCCTCAGAAAAGGAACCTGGCCACAGGTGCAAAGAGCTTAAACATGGATACAATTATTTACCTAGATGTAGAAGTAATCCAATGCACTAATCTCGAAATGAATGGCCTAGGGCAGGAGTAGTGACCCTATGACATGAGTGCTGCTGCAGGCCATTTGCATCACTACAAAACTTAAAAGGTTCGCCGTCACTGGTAGGAGTTTGGAGGAACAGCCAGACTCCAATCAAGGCAACCAGGCTATGTTCTATTAACATTCCTAAAGCTATAGCAGAGTCAAGGTATTGAGGACCATAGCGAGCAGAGGATCAGCTCTAGTACGGAAAAGAAAAGCTCAAAAGCAAGGATCACCCAAGTCAGGGCGGCACTGGCTGGAGAAGATGCAGAGCAGGCGGTAAAGTGTGTCACTGAGCTGGCAGGTATCACAGTGGGATGAGGTCACGGGATCAAAGCTGGGCAAGGCCAGGCAAGGCGAGCCATTAACACTGCAGCAAGATTACTGTGTAAGGGACTTCATGTTTATTCTATTTTGAATTGCTTCCCCTCAAGAGGAAAAGAAATATGTTATATTAAAAATCAGAATTTTATGATTACTTCAAGTTTGAAAAGGAGAAATAAAGATCACATTAAAATATGCTTCAGTCTAGATTTTGGGTTATACAGTCATATCATGGTATCTGACTACTTTGACACTGGTGGAATTTGGTACTTAAGGAATTTTATCGTGAAAATTTTGTCCCAGTCATTAGTTTGGTATTTGGTGTACAAGCTAGAGGCTGTCAGTGTTGATTGCCTCTTGACAAGCTATGCTTTTCAGCCAAAACAATTTGGTACTGGTCATGCCTCTCAGAAGCAATTAACGAGGAGTACAGACATATCACTGTAACTTAAAATTTATAATTCATACCAGATCCTTCTGAATGAAGAATATGAGTATGACCTGATCACAAAAATTTCACATGTAAGCCAGGCACAGTGGCACATGCCAGTAATCCCAGCACTCTGAAAGGCTGGGGCGGAAGGATCTCAAGTTTAGGCCCAGCCTGGGCAACTTTTCAACCTACTGAGATCCTGTTTCAAAATAAAAGGGATGGGGGTGGAGATCAGTGCAAAGCCCTGGGTTCAATCCCCAGTACCAAAGGGAAAAAAATCAGGCTAAGTAATATCAAACAGGTTATTCCTAAATTGCACATCAGACACTTTAATCTATAATGATTCAGTGCCTGACAAATCCCTCTCTCACTTGCTGAGGGTCTCAAGTCTTCCTGTGCTGTTGTACGTGGTGTTATTACAACCACCCTCATGTCTTAATTAAATCAAAACTGTTTTGGATGGTTATAAATCTACCATCTACCTCAATATACAGGTAACTCAGTAAAAAATTTAATTTGTTTATTTTCATTAATAAGGTTACCAGAACAGAAAAGACACAATAGCAGCATTCAAGCACAATGATTGGCCATCAGATATTGGAGTTTGAAAGGAGAAAATATCTACTGTTGTTAAGATACTCAAGGAAGAGAGATAAACAGAACAAACGGCCCACTAGTGAGAGCTCTGGCTCCTTTTGTACAAAGGGGGACAACACTAGGGGCAGCGCTGAAGATATGGGAAGCAACTTCATTAGCGCGGTCCCAGAGTAATCAGAAGATACACCTCAAGACAAACTGTCCAGTGGAATTGTGAATCATGTCTCAGTTCATTATTTGCACACTTAATAATACACTTATTCATATTTCTTCAAACTTGATGTTTTTTGGGGGTGGTACCAGAATTGAACTCAGGACCTCACGCTTGCTAGGCATGTGCTGAGCCACTAAGCTATATCTATAGTGCCCCAGTGCATACCTGAGGAAAAAAGAAATTGCTCTGGGCCCTGGTTATGTGCCAGATACTGTGTTAGGTCCTAGGAGACAGAGCGGAATAAAAGACGCTCTGTTCAGACACACCAGAGAGGAAGGCAATGAGACGGGCAGAGCAGAAGGAAGGAAAAGAGACACAGGGAATGCTATGGATGGACAGAGGACAGGGGAATAGGAAAAGGCTTGAGAGGTGCTATTCTGCTTGACATTGATTGATTGATTGTCTTTTTTGAGGCAGGATCTCCCAGTACCGTTCAGGCTGGCCCTGAGCTCACTTTGTAGCCCAGGCTGGTCTCAAACTTACAACAATCCTCCTGCCTCAGCCTCCTGAGTGCTGGGATTACAGGTGTGCACCATCACACCCAGCCCTGTTTGATTTTAAATAGCAGTGAAAATTATAAATGCACAGTGTGTGCCAGAATTAGTTTAAACTTTCAGGGTTTCATAACTGATGTCTTATCTCCAAAAATCAGCTCTTTGCTAAAACCTACTTCATCAACCACCTACAATGCTGGACAATCTGGTTACCAGAAATGAGAGAGATGGTAGAGGGGCAAGGCCTATGTGTGGATAAACCACATAAAACCAGCAATCACTCACCTATGGCCAACCCTTCTGGGCAGGGCTAGGGGTTGAATGCAGGACCTCACATAGGCAAAGGCTATGCTCTACCACTAAGCTACATCTCTAGCCCCTAAGACCAATAATTTTTAAATAAAGTTCTTCAATGAACAGCTTCCTAAATCATGGATAATCTGCTTTTTTTTAATTTATCTTTTGGGTTTTTGAGACGGTCTTGCTAGGTTGTTCAGTCTGGCCTTGAACTCACCATGCAGCTTTTACAGTTCACCTTTAGCCGGTGATATCGCTCAGCAGCACAGCACCTACCTGGCAATCACAAGGTCCTGAGTTTGATTCTTAGTGCCAAAAATAAATAAAGTTCACCTTTAAAGTTTCAATTATTACACTTATTATTAAAATAATGGCTTTACTGAAATTCAGCTCACATATACAACTAATCCAACCATTTCAAGTGTACCGCTCAATGGTTTTAGTATATTCAGAGTTGTACATATTAATTTTTAACTAACAAAGTTATGACTTCCTATCATCATATATGTTTTTTTCACCTAAAAATCAAGAGCAGTGGTATTCAACCCTAGTTAAAGTATTCTGTGAGACTTCTAATATTCTAGCTAATTGAATTCACATTCCTGAGGATTAAACTCAGAGCCTTTGTACTGAGCTACTTTTCCAGGTTTTTTTTGTATGTTTGTTTATTTTGAGACAGGGTCTTGCTATGTAGCCCAGGCTGGGCTTGAACTTGATACCCTCCTGACTCAGCCTTCCAGAATGCTGGGATTATACATGTGCTCTACAATGCCTGGCTACCCATTGGTATTATTGAAAAGCTTTCTAGATATAGCTCAGTGGTACAGTGCTTGCCTAGCAGTGCTGCAGGTCCTGTGTTATAACCCCAATGCCCCCCCCCCCGCTCTCTACTTAGGTATTTTCACTGTGTAATCAGGGGTGGGGATGGGTGATATACAGCATTAACATTTGGTTATAGGCACAACTGGTGATGATTATGCCAGTCTTCAACTGAGTAAGTATGGGATACCAGGAATAAGATAATAGGGCCAATATTTAGGCCCAACAATAATCTGTTACCTTCAGCCCTTCTCAGGAAATTCTCAAGCTAAAAGTCTCACATTCCTCCTAGCTTTTCAGTAATATTATATTGTAAAATTTTTATTTTTAAAAAATTTTAAAATATAAAATTTTAGAGCCGGGCACGGTGGCACACACCTGTAATCCTAGCACTTGGGAGGCTGAGGTAGGAGGATCATTGTAAGATTGAGATCAGCCTGGGCTACAAAGTGAGTTCAAGTCCAGCCTGAAAGGCATAGTAAGACCTGGTCTCAAAAAGACATAAATAAATAAATAAATAAATAAATAAAATTTTAAAAATAAATAAATAAAATAAAGGGACTAATGGATAGTCCTTAGCAAAACCCCAAAATTATTGTTTTCCCTGATTGTATAAGTATATAGTAAGACCGTGTCTCACCAAAAAATAAAAAAGCATATAAGTATATAAGTATATAAGAGCACATGCCTGTAATCCCAGCTCTTGAGGAGGCTGAGGCAGGAAGATTCCAAGTTTTGAGGCGAGGCTGAGCAACTTATCCAAATCCTGTCTCAAGGGCTATGGCTAAAGATGTAGCTCAGCAGCACTGCATTTGCTTAGCATCAGAGGCCCTTATTGTACATCAGGTACAGCAAGAAAACAAAAACAAAGCAGAACAAAACCCTAAACTAGCCTGTAACTACCCTGGGAATTAGGATGGAATAGAAGCCAGTGATTTGATTTGTGCGCCACAAGTACCCAGGAGAAAAAGGTAATGCTTCAGAGGCCAAGGCAGGAGGATTGCTGTGAGTTCAAGGCCAGCCTGGGCTACAAAATGAGCTCCAGGCTAATCAGCAGAACTACAGAGTGAAACCCTGTCTCAAAGAAAGAAAGAGAGAAAGAGAAAGAGAAAGAGAAAGAGAAAGAGAGAGAGAGAGAGAGAGAGAGAGAGAGAGAGAGAGAGAGAGAGAAAGAAAGAAAGGGATGAAGAAGGGAAGAAGGGAGGAAGGAAGAAGGGAGGGAGGGAAGGAGGGAGGAAGGTAAAAAGACACTGCTACTTCAACAGCTAAGAGTGTCACCACCACCCAGGTTCCTTTCCATCCCCTCTCCTGGGCCAATCTGAGTGTGGCCTCACCCAGGCGAATATATCCTCCAAGGTGAGCAATTAACCAAACTGGCTCAAGCAATTGAGAACTGTGATTGCCAAGAAAAGATTGCTGCCCTTTATCCTGTCTCATATATTCTCTTATATTTGATGTAGTTTTCATGGGCATCTCTGTAATGTCAGTGGCACCATGCCAACTGGATACATTTCACCCTCCTGACCATTGCTCTCCTAGAAATGTTCTTCCTTTGGCTTCCATGACACCAACCCCACAAATCTGTTTTTCCTTCTAGTGCTCTGGCTACTGCTTTTCAAACTCATAAGTGGAGGGGACACTGGCTTTTTCAGACCTTGGGGATACTGTGTATAAAGATATACACTAAAGGTAAGTTTCTAAGGAGTTCCCTAGTAGTAAAGAAATTTAGTAAAAGTAGGAGGAAAATGGCTCCTAACTAATAAATCAAGGAGGACACCCTCAGGTGAGCATGGGTACAGGCAGTGTTTCCCGAGCGTCCCTGCCCAAACTCCGGCAGCCCCAGAACTGTGAAGGCCTTGTAGAGCAGCGTGGAGGGGAGTGGTCTGCCCAGGCTGTCCAGAGAAAGGCTGCAGCAGCGTTACTGGTGACCACACTCAAGAAAAACCACCCCATCAAGTATAATCAATGCGCTAATCACCCCCAGGGTTAGAAAAGAAGTGACATTGTAGGATGGTTTTTGTATATTTGTTGTGGTATTAGAGACTGAAACCAGGGCTTTTGCCTTGAGCTACATCTCCAGCTGTCCCCTCCCCTTTTAAGACAAGATCTTGCTCAGTACCCAAGTTGTTAAGGCTGGGCTGGAAATTGGGACCCTCCTACCTTAGCCAGAGTGCCGGATTATAGCCATGGGCACCACACCTTGATGACAGCATGTTTTGTGTTTACTCAAGGGTGTCAGGCATAAAGTAGTTCTTATTTATCTTTACTGCTCTCATTATAAAGCATAGCACTTCATAATTATTAAAATAGTCAGGAAATACTTATTGAATGAATTGAGCCAGACTCAGTGTACATCCTCCAGGCCTTAAACCTAGTCACAAGAATAAGCTGTCTTCAGTCAGGTGTGATAATCTAGGCCTGTAATCCCAACACTTAGGAGGCTGGGGCAGGAAGATAATGAGTTCAAGTCCATCCTGAACTATATAGCAAGATCCTGTCTCAAAAAAAAATCCCCAAAAGAAGCAATCACAACAAATAAAAAGGGAAAGAAAGAAAAGAAAGAAAGAAAAGAGACATCCGGGCATGGTGGCACATGCCTGTAATCCCAGCACTCAGGAGGCTGAGGCAAGAGGATTATTGCAAGTTTGAGACCTGCCTGGGCTACAAAGTGAGCTCAAGGCCAGCCTGAACTGCATGGCGAGGCCCTGTTTCAAAAGAAAAAAAAAGAGAGACAGACAGACATTTTGAGAGAGAAATGCAGGGGGCATAAACTGCTAGTTTTAGAGCCAGTACTATCAAATTCCTAAAAGGCCCCAGTTTAAGGCCCAGCCACACTGACCAGCTTAAAATGAAAAGCAGTGTGGAATATCTTTATGTATCCATGCATCATTTACTGTACACAATTCAGAGGTATGTAACAGCCACAAGAGGGCGCTTCCACAATGGACCGAGACACCAATGTTTACTTTTTCCGATGCTAGGCATTTTCAAACTTTCTGAAGACAAATTCCTGTTCTAAACCCTTCATTGCTCTAGAGCCACAAGCTTGCCAGGTGCTCATATTTAAGGTTGTCTATCCGTAATTCAGATCCCAAATCTTAACTAGAGAGTTAGTGCATCTGGTCCTTAGGAGGTGCGTCCTTACACTATTAAATGCTGATTAAATCCATGCATAGTAAAATGTCAGATTATGCACAGGGACTATGAATGTGCTCAGAGCCGTGTTCCAGGCCTGTAGGAATTTTACTTGTAATGCAGGCACCATGCTTCTTTCCACCATCGCCACCTGGACCTGCCACTGTTTTAGCACATTTTACAATCTATAATGGTTTCACTTTAAAATAAAGCCTAAAGTTCCACCTAAGTACTGTTAGGGAGTCAGGCATGGTGGTGAACGCCTATAATCCCAGCCCTTGGAAGACTGAAGCAGGAACTGTGAGTTTGAGACCAACCTTGGCTATAATGAGTTCGAGGTTGGCTTGGGCTATATGTCAAGACTCTGGCTCTATAAACAAGTAACAACAGAAACCCAAAACTAAAAATACAACAACAAAATTATGACTAGAAATGAAATGCCAGCATCTCTACCTAGAGAGACTTCCTTGATCAGCTCAGCAGCAGCATGACAACCCTGCACTAGTATTCTGGTCCAGGTTGACAGATCCCGATGCGTCTCCACCCTGAAAAGATGCATCTCAATGCCCTGCCGAGAGCCCGTCCGGGTAGCAAATGTGAGGTCAGATCCAAGCGAGGGCGATCGACATCCAGAGCCAGAATGAACCAACCTAGGACCACAGAGCAGAGATCAAAAGTAATTACTACATTATCAGAGGAAAATGTCAGGAATTCTTGCTCCTTGAAAAGTAGAAATTTATAAATGCCACCAACAGTTTCTGAACAAGAACAAACAAGATTACTGTACAGTCTTTTCAAGTAGATACTATTCTGTTTTCCAACTCTTGGTGTCAGAGCTTGAAAGGACACTCTCTTCACGAAGTCTCTAGCTGGGTGTGGTTGTGCAAGCCTATAAATCCAGCACTGAAAGAGGCTGAAGCCGGATGTTCCCCATGAGTTTTGAGGCCAGCCTCAGCTACACAGGGAATTCAAGGCCAGCCTGGACTACATGGTGAGACTGTCTCAAACAAACAAACAAAAAATATCTATTGAGCTGGGTGCAGTGGCACATCCCTGTAATGCTGGTAATCCCAGTTACTTGGGTGGCTGAAGCAGAATTGTAAATTGTAAATTTGAGGTCAGGCAATTTAGATCCTATCTCAAAAAAATAAAAATTATGGGTCTGGCATGGTGTCACATGCCTGTAATCCCAGCACTTGGGAGGCTGAGGCAGGAGGATCTTTGGGAGTTCAAAGCCAGCCTGGGCTACAAAGTGAGCTCCAGGCTAGCCTGAACTGCAGAGAGCCTGTCTTAAAAAGACAAAAAGAAAACAAAACAAAAAACCCCCAAAAAAACAAACAAATAAAAATAAAGGTACAGGGACATAGCTCAGTGGAAGCGTGGCCAAGTTTGTATCTCAGTTTAAAAAAAAAAAGCCAGCTTGGTGGCACATGCCTGAAATCCCAGCACTCAGAAGGACAAGCAGAAGGATCACCTTGAGTTGAAGGCCAGCCTGGACTACAGAGCAAGACCCTGTCTCAAAAAAAAGGAGAGAGACAGAGGGAGGGAGAGAGAAAAGAAAAAATTGCTATGGTGCATTTCATACAATGAAATATTACTCAGTGTAAAAAGAAAATCCTAAAAAAAATTAATAAAAAGAAAATCCTGTTGTAATCTGCCACATGGATGAATCTTGAGAACATTACATTTAATAAGCATTTTAAAAAAGACAAATATTGCATGATTCTATTTATATGAGGTATCCAAAGTAGTTCCGGAATTCCAATTTTGTTTTCATTGAGTGACAATAATCAATAAATAAATATTTAATAAATATTAAAATAAATATCATTGTTTTCATTGAGTGACAGACTTACTTCTGTCACTGTAGAGAAAAGATTTAACTAATACCCAAGCCTAACTAACCAGCTTGTCAGTCAGCTGTTCTTCCATGTAAGAAGTGGTCTTCTAGCCAGGCATACTGGTGCACTTCTGTAATGCCAGCACTTGGGAGGTTCTGTCACAAGTTCATGTCCTCCTTGGAAAACTTAGCAAGGCTTTGTTTCCAAAATAAAAAATAAAAAAGGGGGCTGAGGATGTAGCTCAGTGATAGAATGCCCCTGTTTGACCTCCAGTAACACACACAAAGGGGTATTTCAGGCCAACAGCTAGTTCAGCTCAAAACTCAATCACACCCACGCTTTTCCTTAAGACAACCACGAAATCATACTTCAGTATGAGGCAGAAGTGCTCTCAGAGTACTGAACTCTGATTTCATCACACTGAGGATTAAGAATAAATACTCAGGGGTCAAGATGGATTAAAACCAGTAATTTTTAGTACTTCCACAAAGACATTTTAAACTGTCATGGGAAAAAAAAGAATTAAAACATTATGTACAGGTACAAATTCTCTGATGAATGTGATCAATATGTATAAACATGTATTATGTCTGAATCTGAATATATATAAATAAATGTATTGATATGTATCGATATATACTAATAAAAATAAAGATTAAAAAATAATAACTGTCATTTCCCCCTGTAAGCACAGGGAAGAACACAAATGATTAGTAAGACAGGCTGGTGCCAGCTGCCCTGCTTTATGCAAAGGCACCCACAGGTCTAATGACTCTGAAGGTAAATGCCAACTCACTGAAGAGACAAAAGTCTTAATTATGAACCATGAAAACAGCTGTAAATTTATAGGCCTTTGAAAAGCGAAGTCCCAGGAACCCACGAAATAGTCTGAGAATTGCTTTACCGAGTGACTGCTATGGAACAGGATGATTAAACAGCTATTCCCAAGAGTTAAATAACTTTCAAAATTACTCCACAAATGACCCAAGGAAGGGAGGCTGTAGGGAAAATGACTGGGCTATGCTACCGTATTTTTGGATTGCTAATCCCAAATCAGACGTTACATCTAGTCGACTTTTTTCTTACAGATCTGATTATGAAAGATTTGGCAGAGGGAACCTAATTTGAACCAGCTGCCAGACTCTTGCTGTGGGAGGGCAGATGAGCTCATGCAAAGGCGTTTTAGCAACTTTTGCCCTGTAAGTCCCATAAGCACAACACCAGTCAATTTCCCACACTGTAGAGTAGCCTCACTTTCAGAGTTCCTTATTTTCCTCCAACAAAGCTTACAGGAAAAGACTACAAAATCCACATCACCTATAAATCCAATGCATCTTTTTCCTGTATTGTGCATCCGGCTTTAATCTCAGGAAGTGTGTGAAATAAGAACCATCACTTCCATGTTTTACTTAAGTCATCATTGGCCTGAATGGCAGTTACTAAGAACACTTACACACGCACACACAGCTCTGGTTTCCTCAAGTATAAAGGTGCAAGCCAATATAAACTGTAACTCATTAATTTATATCACTCTAACAATGTTATCTTATTCTGAACTACAGTTAATTCCTAACTTACCAGGGACAATTTAATTTTGAGGACAATCAAGATCCTTAACTTTTTTCCTTCTCTTTATGTTTACGCTATTTTTTCCTGTGTATTCACTTGTCAGAATACACTTGAGTATTAAAGGTAGAAATACAGAAATTCAACAGTCAGCCCTTTCTCATTACTCATATGAAACCTCAAAGCCCCCCTTTCCTATACTAAAAAGACATCTGCATACCACCTGTGGTCTTGCCCCCCATGGCAGGGCACCTCTTGGTCTGGCTCCATTTTTGGATCTAAGTGGCTACTTTCTGCCCTTCTGCCTGTTGGAGGGTTACTAAGCTCCACTTAATTCTCTCATGTAGTCACTTCAGTGACCGGATGGCAAGGTCACATGGAAAATTTAAATCTTTCACCTGCTGGTCATCTTTGACTCTAATCCAGTATTTTCTGAACAAGGAATAAAGAATCTCTGGTGTGACATTAATTAAACTTATTAAGAAACAACATGAGTGAGTATGATGAGGTATACCTAAAATTGTAGCAATCTAGGAGGCTGAGGCAGAAGGACTGCCACGAGTTGAGGCCAGCCTGGACTATATAGTGAGTTCAAGGCTAGCCTAAACTACATAGGTAGACCTTGTCCTAAAAAACAAAAACAAAACAAAAAAACTATAGTGCAGAAAGGTTTAGTAATGTGCTCACAACTACTACAAGTAGTGAAATAAGAATTAAAATTCAATTTATTGTGGATTAGTCCCTTCTATTAAATCTTTGGGTTTTTTTTTTTTTTGGTTTAGTTATAGTAGCTTTACTGAAAAAAATTCACACAACATACAAGTTACCCACTGAAGTTCAACGTCTTTAGTATCACGTATTCAGAGTTGTGCAGCCACCACCATACTCCACTTCAGGAGACATTTCATCACCTCAAAAAGAAATCCTGCCCCCATTAGCAGTCACTCCCTATTTCCCCCTAACCCTCAGTACCACTAATGTACTTTCTGTCTCTATAGATTTGCATCCTATGGACATTTCAAATAAATAGAATCATGTGACATGTCATCTTCTGTGTTTGGGTTCTTTCACTTAGCATATTTTCAAGGTTCATTCATGTGTTACCAACCAGACTCTATTCCTTTTTAATTGCTAAATAGTATTCCATTGGTTATATCACATTTTGTTTATTTATTCATCAGCTGATGAACATTAGGTTTCCAGGGCTGGGGATATAGCTCAGTGGAATAAGTGCCTGCCTGGCAAGCACAAGGTCCTGAGTTCAATCCCCAGTACCACAAAAAAAAAAAAAAAAAAAAAAATTAGGTTTCCAGTTTTGGGGTATCACAAATAATGGTGTTACAAACACTCATGTCTAAGTTTCTGTGTGGAGCCCAGGCGTGGTGGCACATACCTGTAATCATGGCACTCGGGAGGCTGAGACAAGAGGACTGTCATGAATTCAAGACAAGCCTCGACTATAAAATGAGTGCAGGCCAGCCTACAATATATGGTCAGACCTTGTCTCAAAAGAAAAAAAAAAAAAAGAAAGCTTCTGTGTGGACATAAGTCTCTTGATATAAAACATGTTTAGTAATGAGATTATTAAACATATGACTATGTCTATTTAGCCTCGGAGGAACAGCCAGATTGTTTTCCACAGCAACTGTACCATTTTACATTCTCACCAACCGTGTGTAAAGCTTCTACTTTGTCCACATATTTGCCTACACTTACTATCTTTTCTTGGAGACTGAACCAAGGGCCCACACATTGAGCTACATCCTCAGCCCTTTTTGTTTGGAAATAAGGTCTCATATCAAGTCACTTAGGCTGGGCTTGAACTGTTAATGCTCCTGCCTCAGCTTTCAGAGTGCTGGGATTGCAGGCATGTGCCATCATGTCCAGCTTATTAAGTCTTTTTAGTTACAGCTGTCCTGGCAGGCAGGAAATGGTAACTCACTTTGGTTTTGTGCCACCATGTGTTTTTTTTTTTTTTTCAGGAGTGATATAAATACAGAGAATTAGAAAATAATTTTTTATAGTTTTAATACAGGATGATTAACTGTCCTGATTCAAGTTTGAATGAAACACTATAGGAATGCTTATGCCAGTGTCTGTCACATAGGAGGGCCTCCAGGAAAATCTTTTGGAAAGAATCAGTAAACGAATGGCAGTGTACACCTGTTATGGTTGGGAATAGTTTCCCCAAAGAGGAAACAATGAACTGGTTTCTGCAGGATCTGTAATGTTTGGATTGTGAGGAGCAATGGACCAGGAATTCTTCCTGTAAGAACAGCTTCAGTATAAGAAGTTGTGAACTAATAGCATTTGAGCATCTTCTCATTTCCCAATACCTATTATTTTTGATCCTTATTTATATCTTCAGTTTCTCACACCTGAGAAACAATGTGGTATTCACACATATGTAATCTGATTCATTTCACTTACAAGTATGGTCTCAAGGTGCATCCAAACCAAACAAGGTGCACTGTTTTCTCTAATTCTGTGAAATATGCTATGATTCTGATCCTGATGGTTTTTCCCTTAAAGATGATTTGTTTCTTTTCTCTAATAACTTTCAATATTCTGCTCTTGTGTTGCATTTCTGGAATTTTGACTTTTATATGTTTTCTATAGGTTTTCTTGATCATGGCTAATTTGAGTTCTATATGCTTCACTTACATGTATGTCAAATACTTTCTCCCTGCCAATGAAGTTCTCCACTATTACCTCGTTTATGTTGTTTGCACTATCTCCTGGTTTTTTTCATTGACTGATCAATCTTATGTTATTACTCTTTGCAACATCTAGCAGCTGTTGGATTGATTTTTCATGGTCCCTTGCCTTTTTTTTTTTTAGACACAGGGTCTTACCATGTAGTTCATGCTAGCTTTGAACTATGTAGCCAGACTGGCCTTAAACTTGTAGCAATCCTCCTGTATCAGCTTGCTGAGAGCTGGAATTACAGTGGGCCACCACACCCAGCATCCCTTGCTATTTTTAAGAAAGCTTTCTTTTCGTGATTGCTAACTGCAATTCTGTCTCCTATATCTGAGATTCTGTCCTCGTTTTCTGCTGCATATACTTTCAACACAATTTTTAATCTCCTGGGTATCAGTTTGAATCTTTTTCATGGATTCCATTTCTTTCCTGTGTTGGATGTGCATGGTTTCTATCATTTTCCTATGCTTCTCTACTTTTTAAATCTGTATCTGCTCTAGAGTCACTCACGTCTTTCATTATGGTCACCATCTCTGTAGTTCTCTGAGAAATTATTTCTGATTTGGTTTTTTTCCAGAGCCTTGTTCATCTGCTTAATGTTACTTCTGCTGTTACCACTTCATAGAGTGCATGTTGGTGGCTTTCAAATTGTTCCACCTCATTGCTGCCGAGGTCTGCCTTTGGCAAGCTGGAAGTCTGGGGTTGCATCTTGTTTTAAGTGTCTTCTCATTTTCTTTCTTTCTTCCTGTTTTTTTTTTTTTTTTTAGTTTAATTCTTAGGTTGATGCTTGTAAATTGCTTACAGCAGGTAGCTTTATTGCTAGTATTTAGAACCCTTAGGAAATGTCTACTTCTTAGAGATGTCTTCCAGGTGTAGTTGGCTGTTGGGTTTTGAGTCTGTTGCAAGATCCTACTTCCTCAGTTTATTGGGGATGAGAAGTTGATGCCTTTTGGCCTAGCCCCTGGTTCTTTGGCCCTGGCCTATAGTGTTGTTTATGATCCTTACACAATCTCAAGTCTGCATACCAGGAAGAACAACTGATTAGAACAATTACGTCACTTTGGCTAAAGTAGTACAATCAGTGATAACAACAGCATCAAACACAACCTAGAAAATGACAAACTGTGGTAATTGTTAATTTGCCACTTTTAACTGTATGAATGATGTTTGTGTTATTTAACAAAATCTGTAACAAACCAGAAAATTGTACATAGTAAATATACCCTCAATATGGTGATTTTACCCTTAGGAGAGGAAAAAAAAATTTATACTATCTGCTTTTTTGGGGGGGGTATTTTATTGGTACATTTGAGATGTACATAAGGATAACATTCATCATAGGAAGTTTGTACCCGCACATGATAAATCTTGCTGCTTCTTTTTTTCCCATTCCTCTTTCCTCCCTTACACCCTTCTCCTCCTTATAATTATAAGAGCTTCATTTGCATTTTTTGCTTCTATTCTTTTTTGTGTTTCTTCTTTCCTCTCCTGTTCTCCCTTCCATTTTCCTTCTCTTATCTGAATATTTTCTTCCCATTTCCCAATATCTATTATACATTTTGGTCTTTATTTGCAACTTCAGTTTAGGTGAGAAAATTTCAAAGCAGTTAGGGGGAAAAGGAAGAGATGAGAAGCAGGACTGGAGGACAAAGGACAACCACATGAACTTTGGGAAACGGGTGAAAAAGGCAGGTGGGAAAGAGAGAAGAAAAAAACAAGATAAGAACAGAATGACACTAAAAACCTATAAACAATGTTCATACTAATAGAAAAACAAGAACAAATAATCAAGAATAAAAGAAAACCAAACAAAAACAAAAACAATAAAAGAAAGAAAAGTCTACTTCAGGGGGTATCTCTGCTATCACTCATAGACAGAATGGGCAGACAGAGCCCAGATCCGTGTTGATTAATCCTAGCAAGCTCACTACAGATTTATAGCAGAGTAGTGGATAATCCCAAAAAGCCTACACCTTTAGTTCCACTAAAGTTCAGGCTGGTTTCTGGCTGTGAGGCCAGAACCTGATTTGTTCAGTCTATAATACTCCACGTGCCTCCTGCCAGCTTGAACATGGCTCCTTGATCTCTTGCCAACTTGAACTTAGTTCTATTTCACTCTTACACTGTGAACTGCTAGACAGGGGCAGCCTGCAGCTGCTCTGAGTTCTGAGCTCAGCTGACCCCTCTCCAAGATGGCTACTGGCCAACTGTCTTTTCCTGGAGGAGGTCTGAACCTGAATAACTCACCAGGCACTGCAGTCCACTGCATCCACTGCTCTAGCCCACTGGTGCATTTCTCTGTGGAGGCCTTTGGGGTTGCCAGTAGTTATTAGGCATCTGTAGGTTCAAGTCACCCCTGAGGCATTGAGTCAGGGCTCAGGGAGAAGGTGCCATTTGCCACCTCCTTCTTCATTGAGGTCCTCTTCTTTCTTCTCATGGGTCAGTTTTTGCTTCAGATTCTTGCTAGGTCCCAGAGACCCATTTCCCTCCTGCTGTTCCTCCTCATATTGCTAAATTGAAGTGTTTAGGCACCAAATCTCAGAGAGGCTGTTTCTCTGCTTACCGCTCAGCCATTCCACCGAAGCAGTTCTGGAAGTTCTCTATTGTGGGTGTTTTCGCATAGGCGTCTTTTATGGCTTATATCTCAATACTTTAGTTTTCGAGAAAGGGTCTTGCTATGTAGCTGCAGCTGGCCTTGAACTTGCAGCGACCCTCATGCCTTAACCTCCTAAATGTTGGGATTATAGTTGTGCACCACCATGCCTAGTCTATTCCCAAAATTTTTTTTTTTTTTTGGTGGTGGTACCAAGGATTGAACTCAGGACCTTGTGCTTGCCAGGCAGGTGCTTATTCCGCTGAGCTATATCCCCAGTGCCCCATTTTTTTAAATTAGGTGATTTATCTTCTAATTATTGAGTTGTAAAAATTCTTTATGTATTTTAGATACAAGTCCATGATCAGACATATGCTTTTCAAACATTTTTTCCCATTCCGTGAACAGTCATTTATTTTTCTTGATGGTAACATTTTAAGCACTAAAGTCCACTTTATTTACTTTTTCTCATCATTTGTGCTTTTTATACTTAAGAAGGTTCTGCCTACCCAATGTCATGAATATCAATTCCTATATTTTCTTCCAAGAGTTTTTATAGTTTTAGCACTTAAGTCTTACCTATGAATTTTCCTTGTTACAAATCAATACCACCCTGATAGCATACACACAATCACCCCATTTCCTTCTTTAGTACAAAGTGCTTTGATTATCTATGCCTCATCTAGTCTATGGCCATAAATTATTTGTCAATATGATTGTAATTTCTAGCACTGAACAAGGCTCATTGATGGGATATGGTAAATTTCTGCTCCATCCCTTCAGGGGAACAAAGAAATCCTACCCTCCTGACATTTATCCTACCCTCTTTTTCTTTTCTTTTCTTTTTTAACTTTTTGAGACAGGGTCTCACTCTGCAGTTCAGGCTGGCCTTCAGCTCACTTTGTAGCCCAGACCGGTCTTGACTTTGCAAAGATCTTCCTGTCTCAGCCTCCTGAGTGCTGGGATTACAGGCGTGCACCCCATATCCAGCTCTACCTCCTTTTCATCAGAACTAGAGTAATAAGCTTCTACAAAATTTAAACTTAAAATATCTCTACAGTCATATTCTTAAGTTCTAAGTCTTTAGAATATAAATTTAATTGCTATAACTATTAAAACATAGCTACATATTTCTGTAGGATTCCTGCCATGTTGCCAATGTAACTGTGACAGGGTGACTACAACTTCAGTAACACGACTTAACTAAGACGCTGAGAGCCTACTACAGGTGAAGTGCTAAGATAACTAAGCCCTGGTTCCCGGCTTCAGGGAGGTTACAATTTAGTGGATATAAAAAAATGCAGAGGAAAAAAAGAAAAAAAATGCACAGAAATTGATGGTTAAATTCACTTTCCTATAACACTCTTCTACCCTACAGGAATTAAGGAGTACAAACCTCTGTATATGAGTCTCAGTCCATCCTATATCTGAACTAGGAATTCTAGCTCTAAATTATAAAGATACTCCTGGAAATCTACATGGCCTTGCTACGAAGTCCATGCCAACCTCAAATCATGTGTAGCCCAGGCTGCCTATGAACTCTTTCCTGCTTCAGCCTCCTTTTCTTTTTATTTATTTTTTTAAATAGGGTCTCACTTTGTAGTGCAGGCTGGCCACAAGCTCATGGCGATGTTCCTGCCTCAGCCTCCTGAGAGCTAGGATTACAGGTGTGTGCAACTGTGCTCACCTAAAATTATCTATATCTATATAATATTTTTATAATTAAAATTATACCTACATATATAGTTAAGATTATAGGAGTTGGATATGTAGTTCAGCGGCACAAGCACCTGTATAGCAAGCATGAGGTCCTGAGTTTGATTCCTGTCATCAAGCAAATATACATATACACATATGTAATTAAAATTATACAACATAATTATATATAATTTAATTATATAACTATATATATAGTTATATATATAATTAAATTATACGTAGGAAGGGGGGAAGAATGTAACTCTGTATTGTGTATGATCCTAGATATTGAACACAGGGTCTTCACAATGAACTGTATCTCCAGACCTTTTTTATTCTGAGACACAGTATTCCTATGCTATTAAATTGCCCAGGCTAGCCTTCCAAACTTCCCACCTCAGCCTCCCACAGTGCTGGGATTACATGTGTTCATTACCACTCCTGGCTTAAAATTACATTTTTATTAAAAGAATAATACATGTAAGGGAACTTGACAAGTTGAAGGAAATTCTGTATCAAATGATAATCTTGGTCAGGTATTATGACCAAGTCTGTAATCCCAGCACTCAGGAGGCTGAGGTAAGAGGACCATAGTGAGTTTCAGACCAGCCTGGGCTGCAAAGTGAGCTCAAGGCCAGCTCAACTGCACAGCAAGACTCTATATCAAAAAGACAAAAAAAAAAAAATCTTATAATGCAATGAATACTCTTTGCCTTCTCAAAGCAGGAAGTTCTCTATAGTATACACCAGATGGTTCCATCATTGCTCTTTGACTACCTAATGCTTTTCTGTAAGGGCTTGGCTTTTTTGTTCGTTGTGTTTTGTTTTTGGAGACTGTCTTGTTGCACAGTCCAGGATCTTCCTGCCATAGATGTGATCCTGCTGCCTCAGGTGGTGAGTGGTGGGATCAGAGGCATGAGCCACCATGCCTAACTGCGGGGCTCTTTTTTAATGTGCAGTTTTTAAATTCTGGCAACACCTGAGTCTTTTTTCAGTCCATGTAAAACTGGATTTGGTTTTTTTCTCTTTTTGTCTTGTGAAACTGAATTTGAATTGAAGTAAAACCAAATTTGAATATACTTTTCAGTTTTATAGTTATTATCCCTTAAGACATCCTGGCCCCCATCTAAATTTCTCTTTTCTTTTCCCTTTCAATTCCCCACATCTTGCCAGGTATGGTGGTGCATGCCTGTAATCCCAGCACCTGGGAGCCTGAGGCAGGAGGATTGCCATGAGTTCCAGGCCACCCTGGGCTATACAGTGAGCTCAAGGTTAGCCTGAACTACATAGCGAGACCCTATCTCAAAACAAAACCAAACAAAACCAGACAAAACAGGGGTTTGGGGGATATAGCTCAGTGACATAAGTGCCTGCCTAGCAAGCACAAGCTCCTGGGTTCTGATCCCCAATACTGCCAAAAAATAAAATAAAATAAAACAAAACAACCCTGTAAAATCAGTTCCCCACATCTGGCATGCTAGAAATATTGCTTTAGGTCAAATCGATGTTTATTTGAGGGAATTAAAATTACAAACTTTTATATTTATGGAGACGTGAAAGAACACTATTGGTTCAGTTGTGTGGTTTATCTGGAGTACCACATTCTGATTTAAAGAATTTCATCATCCAGTCAAAAGGCTGCTACAATTTCAGTCATAGTCAATAAAACAAAGAAAAAACCTCTATTGTCTCCATGACTAAGCAAGTTTTAAAGTGAGTGGTTAGGAAGTTGTTTCAATAGTTTAAAAACTGCACACAGAAACACTAGTGACAGAAACATGTATTCGAAGCCTGGACCTGCAAAATGATCAACTGGTTGTGAGAAAGAAAAGCTTCTGTTACATCAACTACACCAGCTATTTTAGGCACCTGGGATAACAGAATTCACTTTAAAAGTCTTCAGAGATTTAGAACAGGGTAAATATTTATTGTGTTTAGTTCTTACCTTGTGGCAACAAGGGGGTAGCTATGACATGGTGACGCCCAGGCATCCCTTGTCCACGGCATGCAGTCATAAAGCAGTAAGTCTTTCTCCGTCACAGCCATGAGGACAGGTCTCCACTGTTGTCGCCCACCATCTAGTTTTGCCTGTTACAATGGTGAAAGCCAGACATCAGCACTAAGTACAATGCTATGTCTTTGTAAAAGTTCCTTTGGTAATGGCCCAACACACAGGCCTCCATTTTGTTTCTTCAGCTTGACAAACTTCACACAGGGAACATCCCTTCAGGAGCCTTTCCACTGGTTGGGATTCTCCACTGGAAGGTGTGAGGTATTGTGTGTATCTTAAAAAGTTCCCCCAACTCCAGCAAGTGCAGACGTTACCCAGTGATATGACAGTTCTTTGCCTATTCCATAACTATCATTGGTTCTAATTAAATATATAGGGGCCGGGGAGCTAGCTCAGCAGCACAGTGCCTGCCTGGCAAGTGCAAAGTCCTGGTACCAGAAAAAAAGATTAAATATGTAGTAATATGTTCAAGCTGGTAATAGCTGTAGTATAGCAGGGCCGGGGATATAGCTTAGTGGCACAAGCACCTACCTGGCAACTGCAATAGTTGTAGTACAGTGATTAACATATTCTAAGCATAGGATAAAAATCACTGATACATAGTCCTACTAGGAGGACAGGAAATCCCTATCAAGTAAGTCTGTATAATCTAAACAGTAATTTTTTTATCAGGACCTACAGTAAGAAAAACATCTTATACTGCAATCCATTCCACACATACATATGAATATTTTGAATATTTTCCCCAATATACTTTAGAATACCAATACATATATAGAAGTATTTTTGAATATTTTCCAATATATTTTGGAATGTATTGAATAAATCTCAAAGTAACACAACCATATAGTTTATGCATTATATTGTGACACTTCTATTTTTTTAAAATGTTGACCATGATCTACTATGTTGTACAACAGAAAACATCAAGATAAGAGTTCCCCATCATATTTTCAGAACTGTATGTTTTAGGTTTAACAGTAACACTGGATTTACTTGCATAAAGGTCAATTACCACCAGGTGTGGTGGTGCACCCAGCACTAGGGAGACTGAGGCAGGAGGATGACGGGGAACTCAAGACCAGCCAAGGCTACACAGTGAGTTCAAAACCAGCCTGAACTACATAGTAACACTCTGTCTCAAAAAAACAAAAAAAGAGCTCAGTTACCTATGTGAAGATTTTTTAAAAAACAAACACACCAAGCAAAATACCACAGTAGGAAAACAACCGCTATTTATCTATATTGTCACAGATTTAAGCCCCAAAACAAAAGACTATGTTCAAGAAGAGCCCTGTCTTCATCAAAACTTGTATGCTTAGATGAGAACTTTGAGCAGATACTGCTTAGCAATACTGTGTTTCACCACTGATCCCTTAGCTCACTATTACCTACCGCTTGAAGGAAAATAAAAATTGATGAGTCATTTGCCTCTTAAAGGGTGCCTACAGAGCCACTCTTCATTTTCTTTTCCTTAATCACTTCTGAAGGTGAAATGGACATGGCGGAGTACCTTCAGCACAAGCTGCATGTGGCCTAAATGACTTGGTGGCTAGGGGTAGGAAATACATTTCCTTTCTTTTGGGATTGGGGGTTTAACTCAGGACCTTCACACTGAGCAATATTCCTAGTCTTCCTCCCTCCCTTCTAGAAATTAATTAATTAATTTCTTTTTGGTTTTTGAGACAGAGTCTCACTGTATAGTTTAGGCTGGCCTTGAACTCACTATTAGGCCCAGGCAGGCTTTGAATTTGCAGCAATCCTCCTGTTTCGGTGTCCCAAGTGCTGGGATTACAGGCATGTGCCACCACGGTTGGCCCAAAGCTATTTATTTTTGTGACAAGGTCTTACTAAATGTCTAAGTTGCCCAGGTTGGCCTCAAACTTGCAACCCTCCTGACTCAGCCTCCCAGAGCTGGGATTATAGGTATGTGCTGGCATGCCTAGATTATGAAATGAATTACATCCAGTGAAGGGACCTGTGTTTTGCCATGCACCAAAAACAACAAAAAAGCATGACCTGACTCTGAAAATTCTAGAAAATACTACAGAAAGAATTATACTTTTGTTATCAATTAGCCCTAGTTTCCCTTTTTCGTATGTATGTATATATGCATTCAGTGGTGCTCGGGACTGAACGCAGAGCCTTTGTATTGAGCTACATCCCATCCCCATTTTAAATTTTGAGACAAGGTCTGACTAAATTGCTCAATGGGCCAGGATGGGCTCGAACTTTCTATCCCCATCACATTTTCAGAACTAGTGCTGAGATTACAGGTGTGTACCAGCAAGCCCACCCAGAACACTGTTTGCCAAGACTGTATTAGTCTATAAGTAACTGTAATATCTGGCAAGAGAATATTAACTCTAGAGAGGTTCTCTTAGATTCTTACACTTTTGGAACACAGACAACCCCCAAAGGGATTTCAAGTTTATGTTCACTGTTAAGTTTTGTCTCTAAGATTGTTATGGATAATATTTCAATAGAAAAACAATGTAAAATTTAACTTCACAAAGAGTTAAAATAATAATAATCATCTGAGGTGTTTTTTTTTTTTTTTGTAACAGAAATCAAACTCACAACCTTGCACTTGCCAGGCAAGCACTGAGCTATACTCTAGGCCAATAATCTGAGGTTTTAAAATTAATTTTCTCCTAAACTACAAGACAGGGATTTCAGACCAGACCATAGTAGTTGCATTTGGAAAACCTGAATTAAATCTAATTTTTCCAAAGAAGGTATTTTGGGCCTGAAAGGGAAAATGGTAAGACCAAGAGAAGCAATGTCCATCCAATTTCATGAAAAGGAACATTTGATTTAACAATTTTTTTATTGTTATTTTGTTTTTGTTAGGTGCTCACTCTGTAGTCTAGCCTGGCCTATAATTAACAAATTTTTAAAAGTGTTTATTCTTTAGCTCTTTTAAGTCATTAGGTTTTAGAAAACAACTTTTCTTTGTTTTAGTCATCACTAGAGAAAAATGACACCTCAATTATAATCATTCTGTTCACCTATTTGCTTTGTAGCTGTGCCGCTGAGCCGCATCCCCGCCCAGGGATTAGTAGCAACAAGGCTCTTCTCTGGCTATCTTGGCGTTTCTCATCAATTCCAAAATTCTTGTAAAAAACTGAACTAATTAATGAATTAATTGGACAGGGTTTTGCTATGTTATGCAGGCTGGCCTTGAACTTGCTTATGCAGCCCAGGCTGGTCTTCTTTTTTTTTTTTTCTTTTTGGTACTGGGAATCGAACTCATGACCTCAGGCTTGCCAGGCAAGCACTTGTGCCACTGAGCTATGTCCCTAGTCCCACAGGATGATCTTGAACTCAAGGATACTCCTGCCTCAGCCTGCTGCATGCTGGGATTACAGGCATGTACCACCGTGCCTGGTTTAAAAACTGAATTTATAGGTAATAGAAGTTCTCTCTTTGGTGAAATCTAAGAAAATTCCCCTTAAAGAATATAACTAGATCCAAAGCACAGGTGAGAAAAGTAAAATTAAACAAATGAGATTTTATCAAATTATAAACTTTTCACTATAAAGGAAACTACAGAATGAAGCCCAACCCAGATTGGGAGAAAATATATGTAAATCATACATTAAATAAAAGACTAATATCCAAAGCACACAGACTCAACCAGCATTGGTATATTACTGTTACTTTAATTGTTCTGGGATGGCACTAGGATCCAATCCACTGCATTTAGTTGTCGTATCTTCTTAGTTTACTTGGGTTTATGGTAACAATTTCTCTTTCCTTTTTTTCAAGTCTTTTTTTTTTGAGACAGGAACACATTATGTAGCCCCAGGCTAACCTTGAATTTGCAGCAATCCTCTTGCCTCAGCCTCCTGAGTGCTTGGATTTTATAGGTGTGCACCACCACACTTGGCTCCTGAGCTTAACAGTTTTGAGGAGCACTTGTCAGGCACTGTGTATAGACTGTAACCTCAGCTTGAGTTTGCTTGAGGTCTCTCTCCTAACTAGATGTGGTGATAGTGTTTGGGAAAGATGCCCTGGCAGCAGAGTCCCCTTCACATCACGTCCTTCACACTGTCATCATTTATCACTAGTGGTTTAACCCGCTCACTTGGCTCCACAAGCTTATTCTAAGATTTATTTGGAAAGGCCAAGGAATCATAGTAGCAAAAACAATGTGAAAAGTAAGAGTAAAGTTGCAGGATTTACACTACCTGACTTGATGCAAAGCTACAGCAATGAAATCACGTGGGGATGGCCTCAGGTGAGAAAAATACTTCACAGAAACAGCACAGGCAGTTCAGAGACAGGCCCAAACTTATACAGCCAATCAATGTTCAACAAAGACATGAAAACAATTGAATGGGATTACAGGTGTGTGCCACCATGCCTGGCCAGTATAGGTACAGTATTTCTTGTTTTAAACAAGAAATATGTACATATGAATGTATGTATGTATGTATGAGACAGGGTCTCACTATGTAGTCCAAGCTGGCCTTGAACTTATTATATAATCCAGGCTGGCCTCAAACTCCTAACAATCCTCCTGCCTCAGCCTCCCAAGTGCTGGGATTATAACTGTGTGTCATTATGCCTCACTGCAAACTCAATTTATGACAATGTGAAGTATTTAAAAAAAAAAAAATCCAAGGAGAAATCATTTCAAGTTAAATGATCCAAGGGGCTGGGGATATAGCTCAGTGGAATAAGCGCCTGCCTAGCAAGCACAAGGTCCTGAGTTTGATCCCCAGTACCGCAAAAAAAAAAAAAAACAACAACAACAGCAAGTTAAATGATCTTTCCTAATCTCTCTGTTGAAATCACTTCTAAGTTTCCTTATGAAAGTTTTTCAAGAAATATCTTTTGCCAAAAGTCGTATTTGTACATCACATAACCCAAATTTTTCTTCATAATTTTCACAGTTATAGGTAGAAAGAGCTTTGGCATTTACTCTAGTTCTAAGTTTATTAGATATGTAAACTCAGGATTAACACTTTTATCTTTTTAGATCAGGTCTTGCTATGTTCTCCAGGCTGGTCTTGAACCTGATATCCTCCTATCTCAGCCTCCAGAGTAGCTGGGATGCCAGATAGTGGTACCATGCCTGGCTCCCTATAATGCTTCTAAGAAACGATATTAAGTCTTGGTTGAATACCTTATTGTTTTTTGTTTGCTTGTTTTTTGAGACAGAGTTCAGGCTGGCCTCGAACTCATTATGTAACGCCAGCTGGCCTCGAACTTACAGTGATCTTCCTGGCTCAGCCTCTCGTGCCTGGCATAAACACCTTTTCTGAGAATAAAATTTGATTTAGGTATTCCATGCAACTACTTCAAAAAATAAAAATCAAGAGTATTTTAGAAACAGTTCTAGCCAGACATGGTAGCATATAATTGTAATCCCAGGCTAGGGAGGCTGAGGCAGGAAGATTGCTCCAAGTTCAAGGCTAGCCTCAGCTATATAGGGAGTTTGTGGCCAGCCTAAACTGTATAGCAAGACCCTGTCTCAAACAAAACAAAACAAACAGTTCTTTGTTATCAGCTCAGTAATATTCTTTTTGGAGAGGTTAAAATTTCTTTACTTATTTCCAACCCCACGCTTGTGATCCTAATTATAAATAATTATAAAATTAGAAATTTGCTTGGTTTTGTATGCATGCATGTGTACATACACAGACAGAGAAAGTAGAACTGGCTGGGAACAGTGGTGGACTCCTGTAACCCCAGACGCTCAGGAAACAGTTTAGCAAGCCCTACGTTTGCAATAAAAGTTAAAAAGGGTTGAGAGATGGAGCTCAGTGGTACAGTGCTGCCTAGCTGCATGGGTTTGGGCTCAATCTGCACTATTGCAAAATTTTTAAAAATTTGAAAAACTGAGATTTTACTATAAACAAACCACTAGACTAAAGCTCTGCAGACAGTAAGGACTTGGAAAAAATGTGCTCCAAGAGCACCTAGCTGAATGGTGGAAACACACACATAAATATACCCATGAACAGCAGAGTGTCATAAGTTGATGGCTTTACTGCTTTCCTTTCTGGCATAAACCTAATTAAGTTCACTAAAAAAGTCGGCAACTCTCAAACATTGCTGATGGGAATCTTCAATTACATGGTAATTGAAGGCAACTTGGCAATATTTATGAAAATAACAAATGCATATATCCTTTATGGTAGTTTTAAATATGCCCTTAAAGGTTTTGCTACACTTTAAGAGGTGGAACCAGAGCTCCTTGTACTTTAGTGTAGTGTTTGGCTTAAAATTGTTTTTCTAATGAAAAGAAGAAAACAGAATAACAGTATGTGACTTCTGAGACTATATCAGAAAAGGTATTGTGTGGCTTTTCCCTTGTTCTGTCTCCTAGATCATTTGCCAAGGGGAAAAATAGTAGCCATGTCCAGGACTCACAGTCAGCCCTGGGGAAAGGCCCGCATGGCAAGCAAGTGAGGATTCTGCAAAGAGCTGGGAAGTGAGGCCTCCTGTCAACCACATGCATAATCATCCTGGAAGTAGGGTTGTCACCCCCAGTCAAGACTGCACATGAATGGCACCCCAATGATAGCCTGATCTAACCTCATGAAACATCTGAGTGACAACCACTCAGCTCAGCCTCTATCGGATTCCTGACCCTCAGAAACTGCGTGAAGTCAATGGTTGCTATTTTTAGACCAATAAATCTGAGGGGTAATTTGTCATGTAGTGGTAGATAACAGAGCCACGTAAGTGCTATCTGACCCAGCACTTCCAGGGATTTATCCCACAGGTTTTCATGGCAGTATCTCCTGCTCTAAACTCTATCCAAAATTTAGAACTGATAACAACTTTTGGATAAATCCCTTACTCACCAAAGTTTTACCGAAAGTAATGTTAACTTATATTAAATAAATTTCTTTAAGTTTTCTTACTATCAACAACTTAAGGTTTTCTCCCCAGCACCTTAAAAAGAAAAACAAATTAAGTAAATAAAGAAAAAACAAAAAGAATCTTTTTGCATACTGGAAATTGAACGCAGGGCTTTATAGAGGACTATCTTTGTAGCTTTTTTTTTTTTTTTTTTTTTTTAAACTTTGAGCTAGTGTCTCATTAAGTTGCCCAGGCTGGGTTTAAATTTGTGCCCCTTCTGCCTCAGCCTTGTGAGTAGCTGGGATTATAGGCATGTGCCATCAGGCTAGGCTTTGAAAGAAACTTTTTTTTCTTTTTGTGGCTCTGGAGATTGAACCTGGGCCCTCGTGCTAAGCTGCCTCCCAAGCCGTTCTTATTATTTTATCTTGAGAGACTCTTTCTACGTCCCCAGGGTGAGCTTGAACTTCAGTCTTACTACCTCAGCCTCCCAGGGCAGTCAGATCATAGGCAAGTGTTACCACGCCCCACTAAGAAAGAATCTTAAAATTCAAATATATTCAGATATCAAGGGGTTCCTTTGTTATTTGATCTCTCTGAGCTCAGGAACTGAAGAATCTAGATAACGCATACATGAAAGGAGTAACAAGATTATCTATTGCAATATCATCTGTAATGCCAAAATATAACAACAAAGTTAGAGAAAGTCCTTATTTAAAAAAACCTACAAAATGGAGTGCTTATAATTATAAAAAAGGTTTTAGCTCAATCTGCATTACTGTAGCTCACTGCATTATTATAGAATTTTTTCAGATATACTGCTTACAGAAAAAAAGGGACAAGGTATAAAGTTTATGGTGCTATAATATCTTCTTTAAAAAAAACACAGAAAATATCAAATGATCTATTATGAAGGAACAAAAACGATCACTCTCTAGAGGAAAGGAGATGGGGATTAGGTGGGTGGGTGATGGGAAAAACAGCAAGACTTAATTCTTTTTTTTTTTTTTTAAGACTTAATTCTTTGATTCTGAACCATGTGAATTTGTTAACTTTTAAAAATCATGAATATTTTTAATATTGCTGAAAGAACAGAACGATTATCATTCAACACAGTTTTCTAACTGGTATATAAAAATAATATAGAGGGGCTGGGGATATAGCTCAGTGGAATAAGCACCTTCCTGGCAGGCACAAGGTCCTGAGTTTGATCCCCAGTACCGGAAAAAAAAAATAGAAATAAGC
>PVLD010002982.1:71791-152647 GCA_004027595.1 Dinomys branickii
GCAAAGGAAGGAAGAGAGGAGATTGAAGAGAGGAGAAGGGAGGAGAGGAGAGGGGAAGGGAGGGGAGGGGAGGAGAGGAGAGGAGAAGAGGGGGAGGACAGGGGAGGGGAGGGGAAGAGAGGAGAGGAAAAGGGAGGGGAGGGGAGGGGAGGGGAGGGAGGGAGGGGACAATAATAAACATAACTAAAATGTTAAATCTTGTCATTAAGTACTTATCCCATGATTTTTCACTAGTTTATTTGCCTATTCTAATTATGCTTCATAGAAATGATTAGTATATACTTGTTTTAGTTTACAATAATTTTATTTGAAGTATTCATACAATTTCAGTGTAAAGAAAAATTATTGGCATCAAAATTGACACTATAGCCAGGGATATAGCTCAGTAGCACAAGAGCCTGCCTGGCAAGTGCAAGGTCCTGAGTTTGATCCCCAGTACCAAAACACAAAACAAAACAAAATTGATGCTATAAAATAATCCTCTGGGGAACTAGAAAATTATATTGCTAGGCCCGGTGACAGATTCACCAAATCAGAACTTTGTTGGAGAAAACATCATGTCTAAATACATAAAATGAACTTCTACTTGGAAACAAAATTAGTATCCTGCTAGGTTGGATGATGAGAGTGGGCAGACCCGGGAAACTGTATTTAAAAAGTTAAAATGAAGCCTAGTGGTACACGCCTGTCATCTCAGCACTGTGAGTTTGAGGTCAGCCTGGGATACATAGTCAGTTCAAAGCCAGCTTGAACTACATGGTGAGACCCTAAAAACCTAAAAAAGAAAGAAAAAGACAGACAAGAGACCTCCACATACTGATTTTTTTTTTTTTTTTTTTTTTTTTTTTGGCGGTACCGGGGATTGAACACAGGATCTTGCGCTTGCCAGGTAGGTACTTATTCCACTGAGCTATATCCCCAGCCCCATACACTGATTTTATGACAGTATTTGCCAGCCAATGATCTAGTACATTCTCTTCTAGCAACTTCCCTTGGTGAATGCAGTCATTATACTCTGCAAACACGTACTAATAAAATTTTTAAAATTAAAATAAAATCCCTTTGCTCACATGGGAGGAAACTAAGATTCAAGAAGGGGAAATGTAATTGACAAAGTTCTAAAATCAGTGAAAAAACAGCTAGCACTTGAATGCTCATCCCTAAATTATGTCTCCTCTTTCAGCTTCCTCTGGCCCAGCAATGGGGCAGAACGTAATTCCATGCCACGCAGGAACTTTCATTCTCCCTGGGTCAAGCCTGGGATCTGAATAACTTGAACTCCTCAGTTCTTTCGTTCCTTTCACTCAACATCCCCTTAGGCTTCCTTGTTTCGCATTTCATTCTCCAGTTATGAAAGACAACCCTACTTTTGCTTAGTGGCTTCTAAAATGTTTTGTATATTTTGTACTGTTCCCAGAACAGGGGTGTAAATTAGAATCTGGTGCCCTGGAGAAACTATGACCGCTAGGCCAAAGCCATGTGATTACTCATTTTTCTAAAGTTTTACCGAAACCTAGTCATGTCTATTTAATTCCATTTTATCCACGATTGTCAACATCCAGTTATGTGTTATCTAGACCCTTACAAAAATTATCCTATGTCATTTTTAAACCTAACAAATTATTTTCAACTTACATATTTTTCTGATTAAAATGAGTTTAAATTTATGGTAGTTTCTGCATCAAATTTAGTATTTTCAACTTAGTGTCTGCATTTGAGATTTATGTCCAAATGGGTATTTTTGCCAAGTGTGGTGGTGCATGTCTATAATCCCAGCGCTCAGGAGGAAGAGGCACGAGGATCATTTCGAGTTAGACAGTGGGACCCTGTCTCAAAAAAAGGGTATTTTACTTGTCAAATAATTTGCCTGTTGCTGAGTGTGGTGACACATGCCTGTAACCCCAACACTTGGGAGGCTGAAGCAGGTGGATCGCTGTGAATTTCAGGCCAGCCTGGGCTACACAGTGAGTTCAAGGTCAGCCTGAGCTACACAGTGAGTCCTTGTCTCAAAAAAACCAAGCAAACAAAAACCAAAAAATTACCTGTCATTTAAACATATAAGAAAAAGTCCTCTTTAAGTTTTTTTTTAAATGACAAGAAGCATATTTGAATTTAAAATAGTTTTGAACAGCAAGTCAATAGTTTTAAACAGCAAAAAACTGAAAACTCCCATGTATAGGGGACCCTTATTGTTCACTTTGTGAAAATTAGCTCTTCAAGTCTGACAAAAAATAAAACTGTGGGCCAGGGATATAGCTCAGCGGCATAGCCCCCACCTGGCAAGAGCAAAGTCCTGAGTTTGAGACCTGGTACCAAAAAAAAGAGGAAAAAATAAAACTGTATGTTTGGAGATGCAAAAGAAAAAAAAAATCCTATTGACAGAGGTGGTAGTAAGAATCTTTTTAGTTGCACTGTGATGGTGAGTGCCATGACAGTTAATTCTTCTAAGGGAGGTGGTAATTAGGAAGGAGCTAAAGGGTAAAAAAGGAAAAACAGAGAGAGAGAGAGATAAAAAATTGACAAGCAAAAGATGCACAAGGTGAGTATCCAAGAGACAGCAGTATGGTCAATATTACAGATACACGCAGTAGGGGACCTAGTCTGGCTCTGAATGGGGACCAATGCAATCCTGCTCTCCCTCCAAGCCTACCTGTTCTGCCAGCCAGGCAATGTGCTTGACTTCCTTGCTGCCTCCCACTGTACTGGTTGCACCAAGCATGGCATTGAGCTCAGCCAGTACCTGTGGGAGGAGAGCCATTATGTTGGTGTGGATAGCTACGAACCAGGAGTGTGCTGTGGCTGTATCCTTGCAGCGGAGGATCAATGTGTTCCTGCTATCAGGAGAATGGAGCTCTATCAATCTGTGTGGAAAAAGAAAAGAAAAAAGTGAGCTGGGTCAGAAGTCAGCACACCTACCAGAGATTAACGTGCACAACTGCAAATCTAATTTAATTATGCATTCCTCAAATAGTGATACTTTCTCTTAATTCCTTAGAGTCCAGCTAAACCCACAGGTGGAGGAAATAAAAAGAAATATGTGTTATGTACGTGGAACAACTTCTCTCAACAACGCAGTCATTATATACTGCAAACACATACTGATACAATTTTTTTAAATTAAAATAAAATAAAACCACACATGCAAAGTAATCACCAGAAAGACTAAGCTGCTGAGCGGGCTGTTGCAGTGTGTTGATGGAAGGAACTAAGCCAAGGGAACCTATGGTATTGTTGACACTAGAACATTTTGCCCTACCTTAATTTCCACATCAAAGAAATGGAAAGTGCATTTGCTGAATGTCACAGGCACAATTATAAATCAGAAACCAATGTTTAAAAAAATACTTAAATACCCAGAACTTGGGAGGCTGAGGCAGGAGGACTGTCATGAGTTTGAGGCCAGCCCAGACTACACAGCCAGTTCAAGGGCAGCCTGAGCTACATAGCAAAACCCTGTCACAAAAAACAAAACAACCCCCTCCAAAAAAGATACACATTATAATTCTAATATAAAGTGTAGCCAGGCATTAAAGAAAACTTACCGACCCATAATAAACTGAAATTTATACTATGTGAAATAAAGAAAAGGCAAATTAGCAGAAGAATAAGAATATTACTTTTTTTCCCTCGATACTGGGAATTGAACCCAAGGCCTTGCTCACGCTAGACAAGTGCTTTACTACCAAGTTACATCCCTACCTTTGTTATTGTTTTTGTTTTTCTGAGACAGGATCTTACTATGTAGTTCAGGCTGGCCTCAAACTTGTGATCCTTCGACCTTGGCATCCTGAGTAGATGAGATTATAGACATGCACCACTGCATTCAACAAGAGTATTATATTTCATGAACATGTGGAATTATTTTAGTGTCTGGATAACATTATATGATTAAATCATTCACTGAGTCCCAGAAGAAATAGAGTCAAGACGTAGTCAACAAGATGATTATTCTGTATTAGTTAATGCCCAACTGAGAACAATCTCTATTGGAAAAGTTGCCTATACATAGCAATGGGCAGTGGCACACGCCTGTAGTTCCAGCACTCAGGAGGCTGAGGCAATAGGATCACTGTGAATTTGAGGCCAGCCTGGGCTATGTAGTTCAGCATGAGCCTGATCTACAAAGCAAGACCCTGACTCAAAAACACCAAACCAAACTCAGACCAAACCAAACCAAATCAAACCCAGACCAAACCAAACCAAACCAAACCAAACCAAACCAAACCAAACCCAGACCAAACCAAACCAAACCAAACCAAAAACAAACAACCCAAACAAACAAAAAAGCAAACACAAAACCAAAATCTCCACAAAACAAAACAAGCAACCCATAAGTTACCCATACTGTGCTTGCTTCAGCAGCACATACAATAAAAAGTTATCCATACAAATTAGTTGAAAGTTTTAAAAATATAAGTGGCATATGCATGTAATTCCAGCACTCTGGAAAGCTAAAAGAGGAAGATCCCATGTTCAAGCTGAGCCTGGGCAATTTACTGGGACCCTGTATCAAAATAAGAAATAAAATACGGCCACAGGTATAGCCAAACACAAAGGCTCTAGGCTCAATCTCCAGGCAAGTGCTTATGCTGCTGAGCTGTATCCCCAGCCCGAGGCTCAATCTCTAGGACCACTATACAGTATACCACCCCTTCCCCCAAGTCATGGTTCAGAATTCTGGGCCTCAGTCACTTGAGGATTTTTCCTTATAACCTAGTAATTGTTAACAGATACCCCGCTCCCCCATTGGAAATCACAAACATCCTCCAGAACTTTTGCTTTGGTGGAGGTTTGCAAGTAGTCAGTCCCAGAGATGTGCTCAGTTCTTCTTGCTGCTGATTGGCTACTGCTGCATAATCCATCTCCAGCAGATGCAGCAGTGTTCAGGCAGAAGACGCTGCTATACCGCCTGTAGCTATCACTAGTGTTCTCCATTTTGTTGTTCTTTTTTTAAATTGAGTTTATTTGTATATTTTAGATATATGTAATGATCACACTCATTATAGTGAATTTGCCCCTCTACATGATATGACTTGATTCTTTTTAGATTTTGTTATTAAAACACTAAAATCCCTAAGATGCCACCAAAAAGCCCTGCACCTTCTAAAGATTTATTGATACAGTATTTTATTAAATTAAATTACTAACTGTGGTAGATACCGCATATTTAGGGTTTAAACTATAAAAATAGGCATTTATAGGTATTTTTCTTGACTATATCTGAAATTCACAGTTTTCATAATCTGTGGGTACTCTAGGAACCTAACTCTGGCAAATTTTGGGGTCCATTGTCCATCCACCCATCTATCTATCTATCTTTGTAAAGCAATTTATTTGGTATTGCTTCGTATTTTGAACAAATACAACTTTTTTTGGTCTTTTTAAAAAAGATTTCATTATATAGTTCAGGCTGGCCTTGAACTCATAGTGATCCTCTTGCCTCAGTCTCCCCAGTACAGGGATCACAGGTGCACACCACCATACCCAGCATGGACAAACATAAATTTTAAAAGTTAAATCTCACACACACACACACACACACACACACACACTCTCTCTCTCTCTCTCTCTCTCTCTCTCTCTCTCTCTCTCTCTCTCTCTCTCTCTCTCTCTGTATTTTGGTTTTGCTTTTTGCAGCCCTAGGGATTGAATCCAGGGAGCACTGGGCTAGATCTACATCCCTTTCTTAAATTTTAATTTTTTATTTTTATATAGGTTCTTGCTAAAATGCCCAGGGTGGCCTCAACCTTACAATACTCTGGTCTCAGTCTCCAAGTTGCTGACATTACTGGCATGCATCACTATAGGAAGCCACACTATTGTGTTGTCACAGTGAACACACACATCTTTCAAGCGGAAAATGAAAAGCTACGAGGAGTGACTCCCTTAGAAGGCCAGAAATAGACAAACTGCCAGTACTAAGGAGACTTTATTTTCTGAAGACAGTTTTTGGTGCCCCGAAGCACTGTCCTCAAGATTCTGCATTGCCTGTCACAGGAAAGCAATTTATCACTAGCATTTCTGCCTTGAAGCTTGAACTCACTGTGTAGCCCAGGCTGATCTTGAACTCACGGCAATCCCCTTGTCTCAGCCTCTCAAGTGCTAGGATTACAGTCTTAAACCACCCTGCTTAGCTATCATTTTCTTAAGTTTTTGCAGAGATGGTTTATGTTTTAATGAAATTCAACTTATCAATTTTTTTTTAAGGTGTAAGAAGTCCCTGTCAAATTTAGAGGATTTTAAAAAGCACTACCCAACAAGCTTAGGGAGAACAAGAGAGCGGTACCTATAATGAAATTTTGGAAGCTGGCAAGCAGACACAGGAGTTAAATGAATAGTCAGACTCAAGCAAGTGGGAAGAGCCAAATCCCTGCCACTCCGTGCTATACAAACCTTAAGAGCTTGGGGAACTGGTGGCACCAGTTACCTCTGAGAGTGGGAAAAAAGCACGTAGCTAATATAAAGTGGCTGCTTGACAGTCTGTTTTAGCCAGGGACTGTCACACCTCGACCTGGCAAAAGAGCCAGCTCCATTCTTGTCCCACCAAGTGGGGAGCGGGAGAGGCAGTGACGTCCTTACTTTAAATCACACATCGTCATGGGCTGGCCACTTGGGGCTAGGTACTCCCTAGCTGCTTTGACACTGTAACCAGGTAATACCCTTTAAACACACACTAAAAGGTAGGGCCAAACCACGCCAGAAATTTTCTTCACTCCTCCTCCTAACCTACTCAGCAGTAAAGGTAGGAAACAGTTCATTCTTCTCTAGACACAAACTGTTCATGTTCTGAAAAGGTATCTACACTGTACACAGTTCCTGGGATAATCTCAGACATGTATAAACTCTAAAAAACACAGTATCAAAGATCATAGATATTATAAGGGACACAGGAATACCTGAAGTCTAGTGCTGGTGTTTTGTTTATTTTGCAGAACTAGGCATTGAACCCAGGGCCTCTGAACTGAGCTACATCCTTTTATTTTTTATTTTGAGATAATGTCTTACTAAATTACCTCGGTTGGCCTCAAACTTGCAATCCTCTTGCCTCAGCCTTCCAAATTACTTTTTTTTTTGTTCTTTTGAGATGGATGGTCTTGCTATGCAGTTCAAGCTGGCCTTGAGCTCACTTTGTAGCCCAGGCTGGTCTCAAACTTGCAACAACCCTTCTGCCTCAGCCTCCTGAGTGCTGGAATTATAGGCGTGCACCCCCATACCTGGCTGTCATGCATTTTGTGCTGCAAAATGTTTGTGCGAAATGTTCCAAAGCACTGGGATTAAAGACATGTGCCCCCACCAGGCCCGGCTCTAGTCTACTGCTGTTTTAAAAGAGAATTTGTTTTCTTTTTTAGCTTTTTGAGACAGGACCTCATTATGCAGTTTAGGATGGTCTTGAACTCATTAAGTAATATCCCAGGTTGGCCTTGAACTTGCAGCAATTTTTCTGCCTCAGCCTCCCCTAATGCTGGGGTGACAAGCATGCATCTCCATTCCCACCACTGAAAAGGAAAATTTCAGCAGGATGTGGTCACTTGGGAGACTGAAGCAGGAGGACTCCTGCAAGTTCAAGATCAGTCTGGACTACATAGTGAGACTCTGTCTCAAACAAAACAAAACACTTTTCAATTTAAAATTCTGCTAATAAAACTATGGAGGCAGTCTGAGTAATCAGGCTCAGAGGGCAAGGGAAAGACAGCCACAACGTGAAATGTTTTGGCTGCTAGTCAAACCACTGAGGATTTCCTGAGAAATGCAGTTACATTCTGATCAGATGAATCAAATCAGTGTTTAGGTACACAGAAGCATAGGGTTTGTAAGTGCTGAAAAGCAGCGTTGCTAGGATGCACACTACCCACAGCGCTGCTTGCTAAGAAATGGGCTCGTGTTCTTTCCCTGGTCTTCATCATTATTTTTCTCTTTCACTTTCCAGGATGAAACATTTACAATGACCAGCTGCACATAGTGAGGTCATAAAGATTTAAGGTAGGGGAAGGGAGTAAACTTCCTCCTCCCTTCCTCATGCTGATGCTTAGCAACTTTTTCCAGCTTTATGTAGTGGAGTGAAATTAAAGTAGTAAAATAGTAAAAAATTATTTTCTCTCTAATTTAAAATAACTTTTTGATTTATTTTTCTTTGTGGTACTGAAGATTGAACCCATGCCCTCACACTGAGCTATGTACCCTGCCCTTTTTTATTTTGAGACAGGGTCTTGCTAAATTACTGAAGTGCTTAGACTGGCCTTGAATGTGCAATCCTTCTGCCTCAGCCTTGTGGAGTGCTTGGATTATGGTAGTGTGCCACAATGCTTGGCCAAGGTTTTGGTAAAGAAAGGGAAGCCTTAGCCAAGCATGGTGATACAGATCTGCAATCCCAGCACTCTGCAAGACTGAGACAGGACAATCACTTATTTTAGCCCAGGCCAAGTAACATAGTGAGACCTTGTCTCAAAATAAAAAAGAGTTGGGCCTGGTGGTGCACAACTGTAATCCTACTACCCAGGAGGCTGAAGCAGGAGAATTGCTGTGAGTTCAAGGCCAGACTGGGCTACATAATGAGATCCTCTCAAAAACCAAATTAAAAAAATAAATAAAATGAATTAAGCCAGGTGTGGTGGCACGTGCCGGTAATCCCAATATTTGGGAGGCTGAGGCAGAAGGACTGTCACAAGTTCAAGGTCAGCCTAGACTGTATAGTGAAATCCTGTCTCAAAAAGGGGGGAAAAAAAAAAGACAGAGATGCTAAGAAGAGCTCACCAAGGTGGCTTTCCTCAGGACAGCCTGCCCTGTTTCCTTCAGGGAGCACTTTTCCCTTGCTTTTACTCAGTCCATGCTTTCTGTTGAGCTAGTCTCCCCCCCACACTTCACTTTTCCTTTTCCTTTTCCCAGGTACTGTAACCTGGCACTTGCCAGCAGGCGCTGTATTCCTGAGCTATATCCCTGGCCCCTCACTTTTTCCAAAAAACCTCGTCACCAGTTTTTCTTCTCATTTCACTTTGTTTGAGATGAAAAGAACCTGGAATAGAAGGAGATGCAGGCACTGCAAACCAGGTAACGTTGATCTGATGAGCCACTTTTAGAAGGAGACTACCCAGGCTGGGAATATAGCTCAGTGGAATAAGCGCCTGCCTAGCTAAGCGCAGGGTCCTGAGTTCAATCCCCAGTACTGCCAAAAAAAAAAAAAGAAAAAGACTAAAGAAGGAGACTACCCAGAGACAGCTGAATGGGCACTGTGACCATTTTGCATACGAAACATGAGAGAGATTGAAGAACTTATACAAGGCCACAAAGCCACTATCTGTATCCATAATATCTTAGAAACTTACTATGTTAATTTTTTTTTCTTTTTTTTTTGGTACTGAGAATCAAACTCAGGACCCTGTGCTTGCCAGGCAGGCACTGTGCTGCTGAGCTATATTCCTGGCCCTATTAAGTCAATTTTACAATCATTTTCTCATTGAATTTGCCTATAATTTTTGTTTTACACAGGAAGAAATCAAGGTGCATGAAAAAAATCAAGCCTACCTTTTAAACTTCTGTATTCTAACTCTCATAACTAAGGCACAATTTTGTCAACAATCTGTTGACAGTTTGTCAACAAAATTTGTTAACAAGTCTATACATAAAGACAGAAAAGCAGTTCAAGTCCTGATGGGTATAACCGAAGTTATGCATAATTACTGCCAAACTACCTATAATTTTACTGTTTTTCTCTTCCCTAGAAAACCACACTGGAGTATAAGTTGAAGTAATATTACCACAGAAATAACCTTGAATTTCTTCTATTTAGTTTACAAAAAGCAGAAATCATTTATACATTTTGGTATTTCATGTAAAATTAGGATCTAGTTACTTTCCAGTATTAATACTGAAAAGAAAAGACTCATGCAACTCATGTAGTCTAAACTAGCCTCTCCATTTAGTTCCAACCTGACCATCACTCAGTGTCTTCAAAATATACACACACACACTAAAGAGAACATAGGGTGGGGATGTAGCTGAGCAGTGCGGAGTGCTTGTCTAGAATGCACAAGGCCCTGAGTGCAATCTCCAGTACCACAAAAAAACAAAAAGAACAATGTCAGCTTTTAAAGAGAGAAAGAAGGAATACAGGCCCCAAGTTTGTAGGAAGGCCAAGGTCACCAGGTTTTAGAAGACATCCTGATAGATGACAAAGACAACATAGCTTTTAGCAATACATCCAAGTCACATCACCTTCCTTTCTCCTTTCACTGTTTCTACAGAAATTTTGTAATACTTTTGCCGTTTTCTCTAACACTAACAGCAATACAGGTATCTGTTCCCAGAAATGATTTATAATAAAGGCTTTCTATTGTCTTTGGCCTGAGAGTTGGCAATTTTAGTTACAATCTCTTCTTTATCATGCTATTTCCTTATTCTAATTCCTTCTCTATGGTCCCTATTTATTGTGTTTTAAGTCCATGATTAACAGACCAAAGGCTTAAATGTATCCAATATGAAGAAATATTTACTTGTTTATTTACTTTTCAAGTTGGCCTTAAATTTACAATGTAGCCTTGGCTGGTCTTGAACTCATAATGATCTTCCTGCCTCAGCCTCCACAGTGCTAGGATAACAAGCATGTGTCATCACACCTAGCACAATATGAATTTTTGTTTTTTGGTACCAGGAATTGAACTCAGTGCCTCACACTTGCCGCTGCTGAGCTACATCCCTGGCCCCCACAATATGGTTTTAAGAAACACAGACTTGCTTTACAAATTAAAGTATGTAGGCATGGTGCTGTATGCCTGTAATCCCACCATTTGAGAGGTTGAGGCAGCAGGATCACTGTGAGTTCAAAGCCAGCCTGAACTGCATAGTGAAACTTTATCTCAAAAAGACAACACAAAACAAAAAAATCAAATTTTAACTTTATGACAAAATAGTAGAATTTCCATTTATTTATTTTTGAGACATTGTCTGACTATACAGAGCAGGGTGACCTAGAATTCACTATGTAGCCCATGGCCTCAAACTCACAGCGATCCTCCCGCTTCAACCTTCTGAGTGCCGGGATTACAGGCATGCACCACCACGCCTGACTTAGAACTTCTTTAAAGATCAAACTGTACTGTACTTACGTGATGCAACCCACATTATCTTCTAGGACTAAACCAATAGGTAATATGAAGTAATTTCTACAATGTCTTAAACTTTTAAATGAAACCCAACAAAACAACACAATAGCCTCTAAAATCATTTCACTCCTTGGGGGTAACCTTTTGTCTGTCCAAACATTTTCTCATATATACCACAGATATGTGAAATACTTTAAATATGCAACTTTAAAAATGAATCAAGGACACATAATGTTGCAACAAGCTCTTAAGTTCAAAGCTAAAAGTCCAATGTTCTTGTTAGGTACAGCTTACCTGTTTTCCAGATCTGGCATGCTTAGGTTTCTAGCAGCAAAGCACATTTTGAGAGGGATGACCTTCCTGTCCTTTGTGCTGTTTTGGTGTTTTGGAGAACCAGAGTCCTCACTGCCACTAAAGCTTGGTGATTGGGGAGCTGCACCTTCCCACAGCAGATCTGATACTAGGGATGGCTTCTTGATATACGGTGTTACTTCTCGGATAAACTTGACTATGAACAAAAATTGAATAAGGTGGTTAGTATTTTTGTTTCTGTGAAAACTGACATAAATAAGCACATGTGTACATGCAAAAACTATAACAAAGTGAAAAAACAAAATACAAAACACATCTATCCCCTTTTTTCTTTTTTTTTTTTGGTTACTGGGTATTGGGCCTGGGGCCTTTATACCAAACAGCATCCCCACCCCTTTTTAAAAATTTGAGACAGGGTCTCACCAAGTCACCAAGTTGCTCAGGTTGGTCTCAAACTGGGTTGCTCTGGCCTCAGCCTCCCAGAGCGCTGGGATTACAGGTTTGTGCCACCCAAGACACCCATCTCTGATTTTTTTTTTTTTTTTTGTACTGAGAATCAAGCTCAGGACCTTAAATTTGCCAGGCAGGCACCTGTGCCACTGAGTTATATCCCCAGCCTGACACCCATCTCTTTCAGATAGATTCAATACCTCCAGAGACAGCACCATGTAACTTCAAACAACTCTTAACACTTAAAACTTCCTAACATTTCCACCCTTTGGTTTTCTGCCTACTGAAGTCATATAGAGCAAATTTAATCTCTCTTGCACATGAGAACTTTTTAAATATCTGAAAAACAGATTATATATTGCTCTGCTTTTTTGTTTGTTTGAGCCAGGGTCTCCCTAAACTATACGGGGTGGCCTTGCACTTGCTATTATAATCCGGGCTAAACTGAACCCATAATCTTCCTACCTCAACCTCCCCAATTCTGGGATTACAGAGGAGGGCCACCGTCCCTGCCTGCCTTTTTCTTGTATGAAGCTAAGTATTTCTTAATTTAATTCAACTCTACCAACATTCAATAGCTACCTACCAAGCATCAGGTGTTAGGCTCGCTGTTGAAAATATAAAGGCAAGTGAGAAATGCACCCTTCCTTGAAGGAATGCCCAACAAAGCAGGGGGCAGCTATACACACACATCACTGCGGCCCTGAAAAGTACGTGCAAAAATAAAGTGTATTCAAGATAAGCACAAGGCAGATTCCCCTGATGTCCTTGCTTGTTCAATCCCCCTCCGATACTGGGGACTGAACCCAGGGCTACTCCATCACGGAGATAAACTCCCCTTATTTTAAATTTTGAGAAAGGATCTCATTAAATTGTTCTGGCTGGCCTTAAACTTAGACTCTCCTGTCTCATCCTCGTGAGCAGTTTGGGTTATAGGTATGCAGTCCTCTATTAGTGTAGCCTAAAATTAGTAGATATGAAACTTGTTTCTTTTCAAGTTCAACTTTAGGATTCACAAAATACTTCGTAGTGCATGCCTATCATCACCAGCACTCTGGGAGTGGGAGGAAGAGAGATCCCAAGTCTAAGCTGAATCTGCGCAATGCAGAGACAGACTGTCTCTAAGTAAAAACAGGGCTGGGGATACAGCTGTGTAATGCCCCTGACTTCAATCCCTAGTACCACAAAAAAAGAAAAAACCCTTTTTCCTCAGTTATGACTGACAAATCATTTTGAGGTATGGTGTTCTTGTTTATAAGTTAGATAAACTAAGGCTATTAAAAATTTAAATATCAGAAACAAAAATAAAGTTGAATATAGGTAAGTCAATCATCATTACTTCTGGTGACATCAACACGTGTTTAATCAGTTTTCTATCTCCTTTTCAAAGGTCATTATAATAGAAATTGGAATTGAAAAACTAAAAGGTCATTGGCAATGCTTTTCAATGTAATAGCTAGGATAAATATTACATGGCACTAGAAGCCTATAAAACTTTTACTGACAGATTTAAACCTCAAAAATAATGAGATGTGCTTCTAAAAACAGCAAAGCTGGGGATATAGCTCAGTAGCACAAGTGCCTGCCTGGCAAGCACAAAGTCCTGAGTTTGATTCCCAGTACTGAAAAATTAAATAAGTACATAAAATAAAATAAAATAAAAACATAGCTAATCATAATCTTTAAAACAGTTTCTCTGTTGAGCCCCGCACAGGAAACGGAGTCCCGGCTCTGCGGCCCTTTACAGTTCCATATGGCATGGGCTGCCAGTGGAGCCTGGGATGCCCCCTCCTGGAGCTGGGCCCTCCCGCCCTCCCGAGGGGCCCCTGGTGTGTGCGCCTGCCTTTTAGCCCATTACGGCCAGGTGAGCCAGGAGTCTAACCTCCCTGATGAAGAGGAATTTGGGAGGACGAGAACATGTCATAAAATAATGTCTACCTCAGGCTCTGTGATTTCCTGTCCTCCACTTCTGGTCCACTTACAGGTAATGCCCACAGCTAAATTTTATTCTGTACAAAATTTTATACTTTACAGAGAGGATAACTTCAGTAAGATTTATACATTTTTCTCTAAAGTTCAGAGTACAGAACTTTATCATGGTTCAGATGGACTTCACTGATTAATTCTGAGGTTCTCGGTTATCCCTTCCCTCCACCTCCCTTGAGAATTCTGTCTACAAAGTGTCTAAACAGATACCTTAAGGAATGGCTTTTTCATACAGCAGAGCCAGAGGGAATTTGGAGGCAAGGAGGGATGACAGTAATACATACTTTAACTTAGTGCCTTTTACCTACTCCCCTCTTCCCTGCTCTGTACGGGGGATTGAACCTGACTCTCCGGTGTATCACACTAAGCTATATCCCCAGCCCGTATTTATTTTGAGACTGGTTCCCAGGCTAGGTTTGAACCTGTGATTCTCCTGCCTCAGCCGCCCAGAGTACTGGGATTACAAGTGCATACCACCATGAGCTCCCACTTTTCGGTTATGTAATGTTATCTTACTATACATAAGAGAGACCTGAAGGTCAGAGTTTTAATAAGTTATTTGGGCCTAGACAGGTAGAAGTATATGACTCTTGACTTTGTGTAGTCATTTGGTGTAACCATAATTAATCTCTGTGGAGTAGGACACTTACTAATACATACGTCAATTATAGACTGTAGGCAAATACATCTTAGTTGTTAACATCTGAATGATGCCTATGTTTTACATCTCTTCTTTCAGTCTGTTTTATCAATGCATTATACAGAAAGGCAAATTTTATGATTTGGGAGAGGGGAAAAAAAAATCAGTGTTAAACAGACCACTTGAAAATGGAATGAACATCAACTCTCTTCAGCATGTTAACAAACAAACCCAGAGATTTCCCATTCTTTTGGCTACAGCAGCCAGCCAGCCAAATTAATGAGTGGAGCTGTCAGGGACCAAAGAGGTAACAGGGTGACATGAAGACATGTGCCATCTAAAGGGGACAGAGGGGCCGGGGATGTAGCTTAGCGGTACAAGCACCTGCCTTGCAAGTGCAAGGTCCTGAGTTTGATTCCTAGTACCAAAAAAATAAAAAAATAGAAGGGGGCAAACAGAATTCACTACCAGACCTCAGCTGACAGCTGGTCTATAGACATCTAGACTCGTTGCCACATCTTATTTTCAAGACAAAGCAGAATAATCCCAGCACTCAGCAAGCTGAGGAAGGAGGATTACTGTGAGTTCGAGGCTATCCTGAACTATACAGCAAGACTGTACCTCCCACGTCAAGACAAATTAGAAAACCTAAAATGTTAGCATTCACTAGGTTGACTAATAAGAAATTTCTACTTTTATAGATTTAAAATCTGGGAAATATTGGCAATTTCATTTCCACACATTTAGGCCAATCATGGTGGTGCATATCTGTGATCCCAACACTCAGGAGAGTGAGGCAGGAGGATTGCCATGAGTTTGAGGCCAGCCTGGGCTACATAGTGAGTTAAAGGCCAGCATGAACTACACAGCAAGACTCTGTCTCAAAAAAAAAAAAAGTTTAAACATTATGCTTGGGGTTTTTGGGTTTTTTTTTGTGGGGGCTTTTTTGAGACAAGGTCTTGCTGTGCAGTTCAGGCTGGCCTTGAGCTCACTTCGTAGCCCAGGCTGGTCTCAAACCTGCAATGATCCTCCTGCCTCAGCCTCGGAGTGCTAGGGTTACAGGTGGGCGCCACCACGCCTGGCTTCATTATGTGTGTTAAATAAAATGCTTCCTGGCTGAGGATTGTAGCTCAGTGGTTGTCTACGGCCATACCACCCTGAACACACCCGATCTCGTCTGATCTCGGAAGCTAAGCAGGGTCAGGCCTGGTTAGTACTTGAATGGGAGATGTAGCTCAGTGGTAGAACATTTGCAGATCTCTGGGTTCAATCTCTAGCACTGAAAAAAACAAAAAAACCCCTCATGTTAGATATTCTTGGCTGGCTGTTGTGGTATACACCTGTAATCCCAGCACTCAGGATCAGGAATGTGGTGCCAGCCTAGGCTACACAGTGAAACCCTGTCTTAACAAAATGAAACAAAACTCCTCTATATTCCCCCTTTTTTGGTAGTGGTGATACTGGAGATTGAACCTTCACTTAGTTGTTAAATTGCCCAGGATGGGCTTGCACTGATGATCCTCTGTCTCAGCCTCCCAGTGTTAGGATCGCAGGTGTGCAACATCATGCCAGCTCTATAGGTTCTTTATTAACCCCATTTATAGATAAGAAACAGAGGACCTTGCCTAAAAGTGCATTGCTTCTGCATGGCATTGACAATAGAATGACACATAACCTCTTGTTAACTTTTTTTTTTGTCTTTTTGAGACAGTGTTTCGCTATGCAGTGCAGACTGGCCTTGAGCTCACTTCATAGCCCAGGCTGGTCTCAAACTTGCAACAATCCTCCTACCTCAGCCTTCTGAATGCTGGGATTACACTACGCCAGGCAACATTCTTGTATAAGGTGCTATACACTGAAAGTTAAATAGTAATATAACACCTTCATACATTTTAAGTTAGCTGTAACATTGTAACTATAATGAAAATAATTGATAAAATGTTAAAGCAAATAGTATAAAATTATATATGTAGTATAATTCAGTTATATGAAAAATAAGGAAAAGAAGACAACACATTTTGGACCCCTCCTCTCAGGAGCTATTCCTGTTCCCCATTCCCTCTCTCCAATAAATTTTCCTACTCTTAGAGAAAAAGAAAAATGAGAAGAGGAAAAACTATATATAGAAAATAAGACTGAAAAGAAACTCATTGCAGTGATAGGACCTGGCTGATTTTTTCCCGTATTTTTGTTTTTTCATATTTTATGTTAAAAGAATATTAAAATAGGACTGGGAGTGTAACTCAATGGTAGGCTGAGTTACACATCTCGTTGACTTTGCCTTTCAGTAATCCTCCTGCCTCAGCCTCCTGAGTCCTAGGATCACAGGTATGTATCACCACATTCAGTGTTGGATTTTAGAATATTTGTATACATATAATGAGATGTCTTGGGGATGAGACTCAAATCTGAACACAAAATTCATTTATGTTTTATGTATACATTATATGTCATGCATGCTAGGCAGAAGTTGTACTACTGAGCCACATCTCCAGCCCTTGAAGGTAATTTTAAACAATAGTTTTAGTGTTCTTACATGTTTTTACTGTCACATGAGGTCAGATGTGGAATTTTCCACTTGTGATTTCTGTACATCCCTCTACTCAAGAAGTTTTGGATGTTGAGTATTTTGGATTTTTGGATGAGAGATGATCAATCTATGTGTGTGTAAAGGAAAGCTCAAAAGAAGATATAAAAGGCTTTAAAATTAAAGTAGTAAAGATTGCTAGCTGCCCAGTTTCCATCCCTGAAAGCAATCATTGTGTAATCTTTCAGAGAGATGTTAAATATGCTAAGAATTTATACACACACATTTGTGTGAATATATACATATTTCAAATAGTACGCTTACTGCCCTCCCTGTTTTTAATAATATTAATAGTGTTTTTCTCCACTCCCCCTGCAGTTTTTTCTCTTTAGTTATAATCTTTTTGTTTGTTTGTTTGAGAGAGGGCCTCACTATGTAGTTCAGACTGGCCTTGACTTCACTATGTAGCCCAGGCTGGCCTTGAACTTACACTGATCCTCCTACTTTAGCCTCTCAAAGGCTGGGATTACAGGCATGCACCACCATGCCCAGCACTTTGGTAATCATCTTATATGACCAGCTGACAGCTCTATAGCACAATGTGGAGATGGAGACACCTTTGGAGTTAGATATGGTTAAAAACCTAACTACATTTGCTACTTCAAAGTTATATGAACACATTTGACTGTTCTGAGGTCCTCATCCACAAACAAGTAACACTAAACATCTAATAAATAGCAGGTTCCTTTCTTTTTCTTTTCCTGACTTAGTTAAAATATATTATTTGTAATCACTATAAGAGATGAAGCTATTTTCTTGTAGGTTATTATTATAACATCTGCTGAAATTAAGTGTAATACTAGAAAGTGATTTTTTTGTTGTTTTCCTTTTTTGAAACAAGGTCTCACTACATAGCCCAGGCTGACCTCAAACTTGCAGCAATCCTCCTGCCTCAATCCCCCATGTGCTGGCATTATAGGCATATGCCACCATGACCAGCCAACAATATAGTAATTCTAAATAGTAGCATTTAGACACAGTGTATGTGTATAGATGTGTGCTTTCTCTGCATAGTTATAATGCATGTTTTTCTGGGTGAAGAGAGTAAAAGCTGTCTCAGGTCACCAAGATTTTTTTCATCCTACAAAATCGAGCACAGATGCAGCCAGTATATCCTTTGAGCTGGCTGACTCAGGCATTTTAATACACATTTTGCTTTGTGATGCAAGAGAAGATTAGATCGCAAGAACTTGGCAGAAATTCCTAAGGTTTCCAGTCACTGCTGACTACAGAGACATACTTTTTAAACATTCAAGGCACTATACAAGAGTTGGACTACCAACTCTTAACCTTTTTTTTTTTTTGCAGTACTGGGGATCGAACTCAGGACCCTGCACTTGCTAGGCAAGCGCTTATTCCACTGAGCTATATCCCCAGCCCCTGGGCTACCAACTCACGGAACATACACACTAAATGGCTCCCGATTTTTGGAGACAGAGTCTCACTATGAAGTCCAGGCTGGTCTCAAATTCATGATCCATCCTCCTGCCTTAGCCTCCTGAGCAATAGGACTACAAGTAGGCGCCACCATGCCAGGGCCCTAAATGAGTACTCTTAAACATTACAATGATTATGGCGGTACTGGGGATCGAACTCAGGACCCTGCGCTTGCTAGGCAGGCGCTTATTCTACTGAGCTATATCCCCAGCCCCCCATTACAGTGATTATGAAATAACCCTAATGATCTACTCAGACAGTGACTCAGTCAGTATTAGCCATCAATATTCAACCAACATTACTGTCTCTGAATCTATCACCACATATTTAAACAAAAGCAGACACATCACCTATGGATCACCTTATTAAGAGCTTCACCTGAGCTGAGAATCATGCAACCCCCATCTAAGTAAACACTTATATGGCTGAGAAAATTTAAAATTAATATTTCTAATTTATCTGAATATTAATGGTATTGTGTTTTAGTACTACACTAAGTCATCCCTAGTTAGCACAGGGTAGTGGCCGTGAACCTATGGTACATGTGCGCAGCAGGCTGTTAGCACCATTGAAAGTTTTAAAAGGTTAAACTGCCCTACGGCCTTAAATTGGATGCCTGGCTGCATAAGTTAAGCCTTTACAACTCAGGTGTAATTCAGAACTCATGACATATTTTGGAATTATTTCATTTGTCCTCATAAAGATCATCCTAAAAACAGAATGATCACTGTAAAATGTTTCAAGTGTTTAGATCGTGAAGCTAATTTTCTTTCTTACATGCACCAATCACTCTTATTAAAGTGAAAGAGTCCCCGTGGTGATGGTACAGGTCAATTCCAGCACTCTCAAGGCTAAGGCAGGAGGATCATATAAGTTCAAGCCCAGCTTGGGCAACTGAGTGACTCAGCAAGACTTTGTTTCAAAATAAAAAAAAAAACAAAAAGGATTCAGGATGTAGCTCAGGCCCTGGGTTCAATCCACAATACCAAAACAAAATTATAAAAAGAAAAAAAAGCAAAAGGTGTGATCTGGGGGTGGAACTCAGCAGCAGAGGGTTTGCCTAGCAGCCATGAGGCCTTATTCAATCTCCAGCACTTAAAACAAAACAAAAAAAAAGGAAAGAAGCATCCCCCACACTGAAGGTGTCACTGGAACCTTTCTTTGTAGAATGACCAAAAACAAACAACCCCCGCATCCATGTACTGCACACATACATCTGAAAAGAAGTTTGGAAGGATTTTCACTATATATAAAAGTACTTATAAGTGTAAAGTTGCACTTGATTTTAAAAGTATAGTTCTAGGGCTGGGGATATAGCACAGTGGAATAAGCGCTTGCCTAGCAAGTGCAGGGTCCTGAGTTCGATCCCCAGTACCGCCAAAAAAAAAAAAAGTATAGTTCTATATATTTGAAATTTTATGTCTTCACTATTTATTTTAAAAACTTGTTTTAGAAATGAAGAATCAAGCACGAAGAAAAAAAAAAAGGCAGGAAGATTATGAGTTTGGGCCAAGCCTGGGGAACTTAGCAAGATTGCCTCAAAATTAAAAAAAAAAAAAAAAGGGGGGGGATGGGGATGTAGCTCAATGAAAAGACCCCAGTTTCAATCCCCACTACTGTGTGCCACACTCCAAAAAAAGCAGAAGAAAACTTATTCTGAAATCTTATTCAAACTTTAGACATGAAACAGCCATTTGGATACTACACTTTGTGTGTGTGTGTGTGTGTGTGTGTGTGTGTGTGTGGTGCAGGGACATGAACTCAGGCCCTTCACACTGAGCTACAACCTTGACACTAAACTACAACCCCTTCACACTGAGCTACAATTTTTTTTTATTTTAAATCAGGAACAGGGTCTTGCTAAGTTGCCCCGGCTGAGCTTGAACTTGTGATCCGTCTGCATTAGTCTCTCAGCATGCCACTATTATACATATGCACTATTGTGCCAAGCTCCAACTGATTCTTACTGAACTCTAAACTAATGGATAAGTGTGAAGAAGGGCATTCTTTAGTTAATCTTTCAATGTATTGCCTTAGGTATAACTGGACCTAGGTTGTTGTGTTCTGGAGGAAGTCTAACAAAAGCTTTGTAAGCCCTGGCGCCAACACTAAATGTTTTGCTGTGTTATGTAGAAAAGTAATGGTGACAGGATGGCTACCTGGTCAAGTCTCATGCCTATGGTAATTGAGTTGTATTGTTCTTGCTAAAACGGTTGATATCCACCCTGTGGCCCAGCTGCCTCTTTTGTTCTATCTCAATAAAAGGTTACGGAAAAGGTGATGCGGGGATGCAGACAAAAGAACTGTAAGCCCCTGATCCCAGGCATTGTCTCTCGTGTATTTCTTTTTCTTCTAATTTTTTATTTATCTGCAGGTACCTCGTTTTTGGGACCTGTTCACCCTGGACAGAAACAGATACTAGACCAACAGATAAGCTTACAAGGATTTCTTTATCTGGGTGACTGGCCAGCATCTGATTTAAAAACGAACACTGCTAAGGTAGCCTCCTCTCACCCCCATATCTTACTACGTTGTTTAACTGTCCAGCGTGGGCTCAAGTTTTCTACCCTCCTACCCTGGCCTCTCAAGTGATGAGATTACAAACATGTGCCACTCTGCCCAGCTATGTGGCCAGCTAAACTTATCCCTAAGATTCTTTATAGTGTAGAAGAGCCTATGGCTATGAGTACACATAGTTGAGTGAGTTGATTACCTTTCCTTATAACAACTATCTCTCATATAATCATTATTTTCTTCCCTCTTTCACTGTTTTCTTAGCCCAGCAGATGATCTTTCCTATGAATTAGGTGAAACTAACCTGGTACTAAAATGTGGCAGTACCATTACTTGTTCTGCTTTTGCAAGCCAAGTGTTTTTCTACATTATCTTCAGGGTGGAAGATACGGCTTCCCTTTCTGCACAGGAATGAGTTAGGATGACATCACTGTGAAAGTATTCTCCAAAGAGGTTTCTCCTCAGTCTCATCCTAAACTCCCCCTGTTCCAAATTAGGAGTCTGATAGATGGCCTCCAAAAACATTACAGTAGGATTGCTTTACTTTCAGTAAAAGGCCTTTTACATTCTCAATTTGCAGGTGTCATTTTGCTTGTCTGCTGGCCATATGGAGTTACATATAGTGATGTTAACCTTGAAAGTATTTAGCCAGACATAGTGGCGCACGACTGTAATCCTAGCACTCAGGAGGCTGAGACAGGAAGATTGTTGCAAGTTCAAGACAGCCTAGGCTACAAAGTGAGCTCAAGGCCAGCCTGAACTGCATAGTGAGACTCTGTCTCAAAAAGGAAAAAAAACAACAAAAAAAGGGAAAATATTCAGAGTGCCTGATTTTACTATACAGTACATATTCATTTTAAAGCTACATAGCACATTCACTAATTTATTAAGCCCCAACTATGAATCTGCAACAATTTAGGCACATAGAATAACACCAGTGAACAAAGAGCGTAAATAATGTGATTAATAATTTATGAGAAATGAAAACATGTTCACACAAAAAATGTGTACACAAATGTTTTTAGCAGCTGTATTCTTAAATTACAGAACTGGAAACCATCCAAATTTCCTTCAGTGGCTAACTGGATAAACTTGAGAACACAATAAAATGCTACTCAGCAACTGTTGTGGCTTCTATCTAGATGTCCCCTAGAGCCCCATGTGCTCACAGGTGCCGCTCTTTGGAGCTGGCTGGATCTAGATGTGTGATACGAGATTAAGAGCGTGGTACTGCATAAATCTACAGGGTGGAATTAGCATACTTCTGGGTGTAGATAACGGAAGGCTCACCTGGGTGTGGGCAGCACCACCCAAAAGGCTTGTAGCCTGGGAGACAGCAGAGCAGCTGTTGCTGCTTTCTGCCTACCCTGCCATGGCCTGCCTCTCCTCCTCAGCCTGCACCCCCCCCCCCCCCCCCCCCCCCCCCCCCCCCCCCCCCCCCCCCCCCCCGTCGGAGCCAGCCGGCTGTGGTCTGAAACCTCCTGAAACCTGGACAAACTGCAAGGGCAACGAAATCCTCCTTTAACTTTGGGCATCAGGTATTTGGTATCAGTAATGAGGAAAGTAACTTCAGACAATGATGAAAAGGAATGAACTCTTGATAAAATTCATCTATTTGGATAAATCTCGATTCATCACTTCTGGTGAGTCAGAGAAGCCAATATTATATATATATATATATATATATATATATATATATATATATATAAAATCGTGAAAGATATATAATAATTCCATTATTGAAAAAAACAAAATTACAGGCTGACTAAAGATCAGTGGTAGCTGAGCATGGTAGTACACACCTGAAACCCAGCACTCTTGGAGGCTGAGGTAGGAGGATCACAAGTTCAAATCTGACCTGGACAATTTAGCAAATGAGCAAGACCCTGTCTCAAAATAAGAAAAGAGGTGAGATGCAGTTTGGTGTGAAGGTCCTGGGTTCAATCACTACTGCCAAATATACCCAAAAAAGATACAATTTATTTATGGTTTCCAGGGATTGGGAGGGATGATTATAAAGGGATAGTGCAACAGTTTGGCATTTGTTAAAGATGTTAAGTGTTATGCAAAAATGTTTGAACAAAGACTTGAAGGAGGTGGGAGAGTTAGTCATGTGGTATCTAGGGAAGCATTTAGCACTCCAGCCAGAGGTGGCTCTTTTTTTTTTCCTTTTTTGAGTCAGGGTCTCACTATGTAGTTCAGGCTAGTTTTAAACTCACTATGCAGCCCAGGCTTGCCTCAAACTCCTAGCAATCCTACTGCCTCTGCCTCCTGAGTGCTAGGATGACAGGCGTGCAGCACCACATCCAGCTGCCAGCCAGAGTTTTAAAGCAGAAAGGAAAGTCAGTGTCACTTGTGTAAAGTAAGTGAGGAGCAGGAATAGAAAATAGGGTTACAAAGGTAAAGGAATTGGGAACCAGATCATGAGGGTGTTTTAGATCATTGTAATGACTCTGGGTTTTATTCTGAAATGAGAAGCCATTGACAAATGTTCAACTGAAGAGTGTTGAAAACAGTGAGGGGCTGGGAATATAGGTCAGTGGCACAGGGCCTGCCTGACAAGCACAAGGTCATGAGTTCAATTCTCCATACAAAAAAAAAAAAAACCACTCATGAAAACAGAATAAAAGATGGCAAGCGAAGAAACTGAAAGACCAATTGGGAAGTTATCAGAGATGAAAGAAGATGGAAGTTGGAGCAGGGAGCACAGGAATGCAGGCAGTGAGAAGTAGTCATATTTTATGTATCTTTTGCAGGTAGGTTTACTTAGATATCCTAACAGATTAGATAAGGAAGAGTGACACAACTGGAAGGACAGAGTTGCCACTGACAGGTTTAGGAGGAAAAAGCAGGCACTTGAGACACACACTACACAAGCACAAGACTAGCAGCTGGATACACAACTGTGCTATCCGGAAAACAAGATTGAGTTGGAAACACACCTTTGGGAGCTATTAGCATATGCTTGATATTTAAGGTGAGATCAAATCACTTTTCCAGTCAGGGTCTCCAAAGGACACGGACAGTACAAGATTCAATAAAGCCACAATTTATATAGTTAGAGGCAGGGTACTAGAAAACCACAAGAGAAAGCAGTGTAGTACTACAGGACTATTAACACAGTGGCTGTTTCTACACTCAACTGGAAAGAACAAGGACAGAAAATTGCTCCCAGAGCCATAAGAGGGCCCTGAAGAGACTGATGAGAGAAGTGACCTTCAGTTAATTCAGCAAAACTGAGATGACCTTGAAGATTAGGAGCCAGACAATAAATACTCTACTCTCACTCTCCGCTTTTTCCTCTATTGGTCCAATCCAACAAAAACTCAAGGCCAAGGAAGCCTGCTGGTAAGGGTCCAGGCAGAGCAGCCACCCAGAACAGAGAGCGCAAGCAGGAGCCAGGCTACAGAGGTAAACGAAGGCTCTGGACCCATCATCAATGACAGAGGGCAGAGGATATGAAGAGGATATGCCACTACCGGAGGGCTGGGGAGAAGGAACATCAAAATAGAGACAATAAGACCCATGGGAGACAAATATGCCGTAGAAACACAGGCCTAAAATAGCATCAAGTTTATTCGAACTGTTTTCGAAAAGCCCTGCCTTGACCCAGTTAACCCTGTCTTGGTTCCTGCTTCCCTCGCTGTTCCTTGGAAAACAACCAGGTCATACTTGATGATTCTACTTTCTTCTTTCACTACTTCACAGCTTCTAAATAAAACCTCATCCTAAAGACAAGCCCGTGTCCTCTTCCCCAACCCCAAGTCCCCTTCTGCACCCTTACAAGGTCAAGATCATACCGATACCGTGACAGTGCTCTCCGTCACTTTTCTGGTCACTTTTTTTTTTTCTCCTCCTATGCCTACAATGCAGGTGATGCTAAGGTTCTCACTTTATCCTCTGGTCTCTGGCCTGAACCATTATTTTTTGTTGGTCCCAACTCCTTTTGAGTACTGTCCCGATCCTTCCAATATATCCAAATGTGTGAGTTAATCTTCTTGGTAACCTCCTTATCCTCTGCTTACTCTCTTAGTTATTAGGATGAGCATCATTCTAGCCACCCAAGACCTAGGCCAGAAGTACAGTAAATCTGGCAAAAAGTATAATAATCTGCATTTTATTAAAACTTGCCTGGGTGGGTGATTCTCATGCTCATTTAAGGTTTGGGAACGGCTTCTCTACATCTCTGCAAGCCAGTCTATCACTCCTTAGCAGCGTGTCTAGTCAGGTGCCAGTCCACCCCTCCCGCCCCTGGACCGAACTCTAACCTAACTCTCCCCTCAGTTCCCACTGCCAATGTGCTTTTTTTTTTTTCTGCAGCATCAACATCATTATAATGGCTTCCTTTTCATGTTTTTTTCTTTTTTTTGGAAATTGTAAAGTATACTCAACAGAAAAGCCACCATTTCAGCCGTTTTCTGACCATGCACGGCTCACCAACAGAGTGTGCGTTCCTGCTGTTGTGCACCCCCCCCATTAAATGGGAGCCCCGTATTCCTGCCTCTGGGTGCCAGGGGCCACCGTTCTACTTTCTTTCTCTGTGAGCTCCACTCCTTTAAGGGCCTCCCGATATAATATTTATTCCTTTATGTCTGTGATGGCAACGTCATCGATCTTTCCCACACCCCTTTCTCTCTTGTTCCTTTAGATTCTGAACCCCAATTCATACCCATACCACCCCTTGTTTCAATGAGCCCTCATGGTTTCCAACTGCCTAAAGAATATAATAAAAAAAAGTCTGACGAACTTTTAAAAACTTACTTATTTTTCTGGTCCTGGAGATGAACCAATGGCCTTTCACTGAGCTACATTCCCATCCTATTATTTTTATTTTTTGGTTTTCTGAGATGGGTCTTGCTGTGTAGTTCGGGCTGGCCTTCAACTCAAGGTGATCCTCCTGCCTCAGCCTCCCAAATTCTGGGATTACAGGCACGCACTACTACACCCAACCCTATTATTTTAGATTTTTGTTGTTGTTGTTTGAAACAGAGGCTCACTATGTAGTTCAGTCTGGCCTTGAACTCAAGGCAATTCTTCTGCCTTAGCCTCCCAGGTACTGAAATTACAGTCATGCACCACCACAGCTGGCCCCAGCCCTTTAAAGATTTTTTTTTTTTCCTTTTTTTTTTTTAATTTTGAGATAGGATCTCACTGAGTCATTAAATTGCCCAGGCTGGGCTTGAATTTGCCGTCCTCCTCCCTCAGCCTCCCCGAGTGCTAGGATTACAGGCATGTGCCACCACACCTGGGAGTCCTCAATGTGACTTTTGTTCTTTTCAACCAATTCTCCTCTTCAGTTCTCTCCTCCTCCCTATACACCTTAATATAAATGCTTGCACGGGAAAAACCCCAAAGAATTTTAAGCATAAGTACAGGCCAACACAACCCACTGAACTACTTGCTGAAATACGTATTTTAACCTTTCCTTTCTGTGTTTTTACTCACACTCATCCCTTATTGCCTCATTTCCACACATCCAAATCTCGCCACTATTACCCTTTTCCCCCAAAGCACGTCTCAAATTCTACTTCCTTTTTTCTTAATCCTACTGCAAAAGAGTTTACTAAGATTTAGCAGGGGTATGCTGATCATTCTACATAGCCAATGGAACTATATGGGTACAACTCTAAAGAAAATTGTAGAAGTGGTAGCTAGTGGGTTCAAACTCACCACAATTTCAGGATATTTGATGAAACTTAATATAGCAGCTGATGTGCCCAACATTGGTCAGACAGAAATTTCCTCATTAGAGGCCTGAAAGCAGAGAAAATTCCTGGTACTATGTTATTAGCCCTGAGGAAACGGCAATTTGAAGCTTTCATATTGGTGCCAAGGTTTCTTCCTCCCTGCCCCCTTTCTTTCCTTTCAGTTCTATTTTCCCCTAGGTGCTACTTCTAAGACTACCAAGACACCCTCAAGAGCATGTATTGTGATTAAAGCGCCTAAGCCATGTTCTGAAAGACAGTCACATTGGCTAATGACTGGCTGTCACTCAATGGCTTTTCCTACCACATGGGCACACAATACATGATTTTTATTTTGTTTTGTTGTCATTTTGAGACAGGGTTTCACAAAGCAATTCAGGCTGGCTTTGAACTCACTTTGTAGCCCAGGCTGGCCTCAAATTCACAGCAACCCTCCTGCCTCAACCTCCCCAGTGCTGGGATTATAGGCATGCACCACTACTCCTGGCCTCATGAGTTTTAACATACTGTACTATTTAAAATGTGCTGCTCTGAATAGTTCTAGACCTAGGAAGTGAATAAGAAAAACACTTGTTCTACTTAAAGTTGTATCTGGCTAAGATGTTCTAAACCACTCATGAGAACCAGGCTGTACGACATACAACCTCCTCTGCATCTCCATTCTTTGGTCTTATTCTGCCCCCCACTTTTTGAAACAGAGTCTCACTTTGTAGTTTAAGCCAGCCTTGAGCTCACTTTGCAGTGCAGGCTGGCCTTTAACTCCCAGTGATCTTCCTGCCTCAGCCTCCTGAGTACTGGAATTACAAGCGTGCACCACCACACCCAGCTTTTCTTTCCAGACTCTAGCCCTTTATACTCAGCATAGGAACATTTTCCCATGTTATACAAACTCTTCATAAGCATCATTCAAAACCATGTGCATTCTGTTGTATTCACCATAATTTATGTAGTCATTACCTAATTATTGTATACTTAGTTTAGAAGTTTAAGTAATGCTATAATAAACATATTTTTCAAGCCAGGCATGGTGGCACAAGCCTGTAATCCCAGCACTCGGGAGGCTGAGGCAGGAGGATCCTTGTGAGTTCAAGACCAGCCTGGACTACAAAGTGAGCTCAAGGCCAGCCTGAACTGCATAGCGAGACTTTGTCTCAAAAAGAAAGAAACAAACAAACATATTTTTCAGAGGAAAAATTACTAGGCCAAAGAAATATTTAAGACTCAATGATAAATACTGCCAAATTGCTCCTCAAAAGGATTGTGTCATTTTTACACTCTCCCCAGCATGTCCTTGTTAGCACTTTTGCCAAAATGAAGCAATCCCTATGAAACAATCTTTGCTATTTTAATAGGTGAAAAATTGTATATATGTCCACCGTATCTTGATCTTCTGGCTGAGTGAATGCATAATGTTGGTTTTATTTCCTCAAAAGCAGGAAATCTATGTTTTTATTTGTGGTTTTTTGAGACAGGGTCTCACCATGTAGTACAGGCTGGCCTTGAGCTCATGAAGATCCTCTTGCTTCAGCCTCCTGAGTCTGGGATTACCGGCATGTGTTGCCACACCTAGCTCTTTATATCTTTTTTGTCTGAAGAGCTGGAAGATTTGTGGCGCTACATCAGTGAAGAGACAATGGACAGTCACCAGAACTTTATATCTAACACAAATTTTAGTCATTTTCTGAAATATCAGAGTTTCCGGAGCCCTACTTAATCTCAACCTCAGCACTGTGGAGCTGGCTCCTCTCTTCTTGCAAGGCCTCAGGGTGGGTGGGTCCCCAACAGAGACCACCACAGCCTCAGAAGCAGCATGTGTGCTCAGGACACATGTTGACTTCAATGTTTTCTTCTTTAAAAAGTAACTGTGGTTTATGTCAGTTCTGAGATTTTCAATTCGTTTATTATCCACCTTTCCGTTCCCATTTCAATCAAAGCCCTATCCAAGCCAATAAAAGTAGGGAAAATATCATTTTTTTGAAGATCTCAAGTTACTACTGGGATAACAAGGAGAATTTAAGCCTCTGAGCTAGAGTGGAATAAGTCCAAATAAACCAGAAGTAAGTTAGTTCTGAAATTTGTTCCTAGCAATTAAAATTTTAGAATTTTAAAATTATGGCCTTTTATAATGAAATTATGGAAACTGGCAAAAAACAGATACTTTTTAGGCCTCAATCAAGTTCTAAAATGGATATCTATTACTTTGATACTCAAGTATCTGATTTCACACTTTTATATACAAAGATAAAAAAACAAGCTCGATTGGAATAATTTGGGGCTTTGGACGGTTTACAGCATAATTTCTCCTTGTAGACTTCTGTAACTACTAATCTAATCTGGCCAAATAGTTGTGGGTTACTTATAAAGTAAGTATTTCTTAAATGAATTTAAATTTTCTTAAACGAAATTTTCTTTAAAATGGCTCCTGACTTGCAATAGAATATGCAAGCTTTCCAACATTTTATTTTTAAAATATCTTAAATATTTTGGTTTGTATATTAGTTATTTTTTTAATGAAGACAGCTACCGGCAAATTGGCCTGTGGAAACTGCCACCCTGTAAGTATATTTGGTTAAAATCCTTTATATAATTAATTTTAAAACTTGGAGATGCTGCATTTGAATAACCAAGATATGTACTTTCCTTTTCCTTTTAGGATTAAGATATTTTCTATATCATATCTGTTTTTATAAGTCAGTTCTCTTTCTATTACTTTCTCCTCTAAGAAGTATTGCTTTATGTGAAGTAATGTTTCAATCAGTTTCATAAGCTTCTGCTTACTTCAAAACACACAGTACAAGTGGAAAAAGGTGCTGACAACACCAACAGAAGTTCTCACCATGTACAGCGTTAGAACAGGTAAGACACTTTATTTTAATTAGAGAAGAGGCAATGAGAAAGGCAATATGTAAGAGACTAGGAGTGACAATGCACACCTGTAATCCCAACTGAGGCAGGAAGATTACAAATTCAAATCCAGCCTCAGTAGCTAGTGAAACCATGTCTCAAGGTAAAAATTTAAAAATGGATGAGAACTGGTCGTGGTGGCACCACACTTGGTAAACCAAGGCAGCAGGATCAAGAGTTTGAGCCCAAACTGGGTCAAACTTTAGTGATTCAGTGAGACCCTCTCTCTCTCTCTCTCAAAAAAAAAATAATAATAATAAAAGGTAAAGATGTAGTTCAGTGCAAAGGTCCTGTGTTCAACCACCACTACTGCCCTGCCCCAAGAAACAAGTTGGCTGGGAATAATTTATACCACTGCACGTGCGTGTGTGCGTGTGTGTGTGTGTGCGTGTGTGCGTGTGTCTGTGTCTACAGACTGAACCATAGGTCTTGGGTACCCTAGGTGCTCTGTCTCTCCTCTCACTAAATGACCAATTTTGACAGCACACAGCCTTCCTCTTTTGTACTATACTCTTCTAACACTTTACACATCAGCATCCTGGCAGATGTCCAACGTCACCATTTCTGTTTTGTCTATTTACTTCACTTGACCAATGGTACTTCAAAGGAACTGAAGCTCAAAATACGCTGGGAACGGGGTCCATGCCTATAATCCCAGCATTCTGGGAGCCTGAGACAGGAGAATTCCAAGTTTGAGCCCAGCCCAGGCAACATGGCCAGATTCTGTCTCAAAAAAAAAAAAAAAAATGGGGGATGAAGTTCAATGTGAAGGCAATGAGTTCAACTCCCTGTACTATAAAAACAAAACACACAACATAAAAACCAAAACTAAAACAATCCTAAAGATACTATAAAAGTCAACAATTATTATAATTCTCCTTCAGTGTTTATAATTCTTTTACTTTTTTCCTAGTCACCCTTCAGAACTGTGTAGCAGTTTGTTTCTATTTAAGGGCTGAACACATTCTCATCCTCTAACCCGACGTTTCTATGATCCTAGCTCAGAGATGGCAAACCTCTGGCATGTAGGCCACAGTGGGCTGTTTGTATCCCTGAAAGCTCTAAAAGGTTCACCGTTACTGTATGGTTCACCACTATTACAGTTTGCTTCTAATGAATAGAGAACACGGTGTACTCTATTCTCCCTGACGTCACTGTAACAATACACATACTTAGTTGTAACACAAACACAAATTTGGCAGTGCATTGATAAAGGGCTCGTGACAGGGACCACTAACATACATGCTGCATAGTAAATATTGGTTAGATGGATTATTAAAGATTCTGTCATATATAAATATATACAGTGTATTTATAAAATTTGAGTCTTAAACTTGTATCCTGGCAAAATTGAGGGATACATTTATGGCATGAGGAATATAATCCAGTGAAAACTTGTTGTTAATCGGTTTAGATTAAGGATTTCTTACAAATATTTGGATAGCTGGGCATGGTGACGCATGCCTGTAACCCCAGAAGCTGGGAGGCTGAGGAAGGAGGATCACTGTAAGTTCGAGACTAGCCTGGGCTACAAAGTGAGCTCAAGGCCAGTCTGAACTGCATAGCGAGACCTTGTCTCAAAAAGACAAAAAACAAACAAACAAACAAAAAACCCAAATATTTGGGTAAAGTGTCCTTGTTCCCCGCCATGATGTGTGTATGACGGTGTGGGATATGGTGACTCTGTCCTGCACTGAAGGCTCACACATGAACTCTACACGTAAGATCTTCTTCATTGAGGTTAATTCAGCTACATTTGCTATTAATCAGTAAGTTATTATCAGCTTCAGCACATAGGCTATAGATGAGCAGTTTGTTCCTGCAGTGACATAGAAGTGTGAATGTACTGTAAGGAGCGGGTAACGAGTTAGAACTGCCTTTATAGAGAAAGTCCTTACCTCGCAGACCCAGGGTGCGGACACTTATCCATTCTTAGCAGACAGTAGGAAACAAAGGTTTTACTCTTAAAAAAAAAAATTTCCTCCCTTTCAACAATAAAGACCTATCCCAATATTGAAAATGTTTGATATACAGATTTTTGTCTTCATGTTTGTTTAGTTGAAAAGAAAGACAGAACTTCCCCTAGTAGATCAGTTAATAAAGAAGAAATTATAAGGCAAAACATAATAAAAGCTACAGAAGTATAAACAATACACTATACATATGGAATGTAACAGCAGAAAACAAAATAAGTGAAAAACACTTATTAATGTTTTTCCAACTAACAAAAAATTCTAGCAGTTGAAGTACAAGGAAATCCTTATCCGTGCTTTTGCTGCTACATAGAGGTGTCCTGGCCTAGCTGGATAAACCGGATGGTTTGTTTTAGATCAGCACTCTGAGTGATACACTATAGACGGAAACACAATATTAACCCAGCACAATAGCTGTGTTCAAAGGGTCAGCAACCACTCCATCCTGAACATCCAGTCAGAGTCACCACTGGGGAATAAGAATGCCATCCAAGTTTCCATATCTTTAAACATTTTGTAATTTAAAAAAATGTACAAAAGAACTGTAGCTGCTAGGCTTTAATTCTCACTAGAGTTTTTCTGACCAAATGGCAGAATAAACTGAGTTCAGGAAGAAGACGAAAGATGGACATGTATTCAGGTTTTTCCCTCTTCCTTCTTCTATTTATCATTATTATTTTTATTATCTTGGTTTATGAGACAGGGTCTTGCTGTGTAGTGCTGGGTTCCCGGCTTGCTCCACCATGCCTGGCTCCCCCTTCATTCTTACGTAACACATGACTGAGAAAACCAGCTGTAGTAAAATGAGAACTGTCAGAGTTAACAGAAATCAAGTATTTAATGTTAAGTTACAGTGCAATAGCTTGCGCAGCTTGCCTCAAATAGCCATTAACTGATAATGTCTTATTTTCTTCACTAAGTGATAATAAAAACAAAAGCTGCTGGGTGTGAAAGTGCATGCCTCTAATTCCAACTACTCACTCAGGAAGCTGAGGCAGAAGGATGGCAAGTACAAGGCTAGCCTGGGGAACACAATGAGACTGTCTCAAAATAAAAAGTAAAAACGAAAACAAGGGCTGAGGATGTAGCTCAATGCAAGGCCCTGGGTTCAATACCTAGGACTGGAGGGGGAGAAGCTACATATCCACAACAGTCTAAAAAGATAAACTACAAAGAAAAAACAGAATAGTGGCTGGAGATGGAAGAGAGGAACTAAAGGAAACATAGGGTAACTTTTGAGGGTGATGGAAACATTCTAGATCTTGAGCATGATCCCATTTTTAAACCCTTATCAAAACCAAAAGAAATATACAACTAAAAAGGGTAGATGATTCCCAGTATTAAAAAAAAAAAGGTGGATGCTGGTATATGGGAATTGCGCCTTGGTAAATCTAATGTTAAAAATTTTCTTGCAACAAAATATGTATTTTCTAAATGCTTATATAAAACCAACAAAGGGCTGGGAATGTAGCTGAAGGGTAGAGCACCTGCACAGTATGGCCCTGGACTGTGAACAAAGGCAAAACAACACAAACAAAAAAACAACATTAAAAAGCTTAAATACGCATGCCTGTAATCCCAGCACTCCAGAGGCTGAGGCAGGAAGATTCTTGCAAGTTCCAGACCATCCTGGGCTATAAGTGAGCTCAAGGCCAGCCTGAACTGCATAGTGACACCCTTGTCTCAAAAGACAAATAAATAAATAAATAAATAAATAAATAAATAAAGACTGCATGTGGCGGTGCATATCTGTAATCCTAGCAATAGTGAGTCAGAGGCAGGAGGATTGCTGTGAGCTCAAGGTTATCCTGAACTACACAGTAAGCCTGTTTCAAAAAACAAAACAAAAAATACAAAAGTTTGTTTATATGACTATTGGATATGAATTATTAAATAGCTGATAAACTTGTATCCAAATGAGAGAGAGCCTTCTACCTTCTTTGAGATAGGCTCTGGCTAAATTGCTAACTTACCCAGGCTGCCCTTGAACTCTAAATTCTCCTGCCTTAGCCTTCCCAGTGTTCAGATTACAGGCATGTGCTGTACATCTGGCTGGACCCTTTCAAATGTAACTAAAACATGTTATTCACTGTCTCAAGTTGTCTTGACCCTGCTCTATTAGTGCATCAATACCTGATCCTAAGCAGATTACTTATACTTAGTTTTGTATTATAATTATCTACACAGTAATGACTGGTATATTGACATGAATGACCTGCTCTTAAGAGTCTCTTTATCACATATTGCACTACTACTACTTGTTCTGCCTTTGGGGGACTGCACATAATTCCAAAGGCATATCAGAATACTTTTTGAGTTCATTTATCTCCAGAAATACAAACGTAAACTATGATCTTCCAATTCTCCAGCTCTTCCATGATGGCCCTTGATGGTCCTACTCAAATTTTCTTTTCCTTTTCTTGCTTTTTTTTTTTGGTGTGTTTTGGTTTTTTTGAGACGTAGCCCAGACTGGCCTTGAACTTGCAACAATCGCCTTGCCTCAGCCTCCCACATGCTGGGATTACAGGTGTGAAGCACCAGACCTGTCTTAATTTTCATAGGTCATTTAACTCTTCCTAATATCAACTAACTATAGCTGTAACTGTGATTCACAAAACAGTACTCAGTATTCAGAGCTAAGTAATGAAAGCCTCTGACCTCATGTCTTACAGGTACTGCAAACTCACTGTATCTGTAACAGTCACTTGACTGGCCAACCTAGTACCCACCCCTACCCCTCCCTCTCCCACCAAAGATAAATATTTACTTCTCCAACCTCCCCTTGCAGTTACTTGTGACCATGTGATTCAGTTCTGGCCATCAAAATGTAAGCTGAAATCTACTGGGAGTATTTGGGAAAGCTTTTCATGATAAAGAGAACAAATACAACCAATAACTCTCCTCCTTCCTCTTTTTCCTGCCTTGGATTTATGTTTCAAGCCCATTTCACATTATGTCAGGAGCAGCAACTATGAGATAATCAAATTTATTACAAATAACAGAACAAACATGACATCACAAAGTCCTCTATTTAACAGTTTATCCTGAGCATTGCTTGGGCAGGTGTCATTTCAACCAGTTGGTTCTTATACTAAATAAATTTGATGAAGCTGTTGTTGAAAATGTGCTTTTGGAATTTATAAAAATTAACAAAAAATGTGCAATTTTTGGTCACCCTGTATTTAAATAATTGGACTGGTAAATGGTTAAAAGAGCTTATTTCAGGCCTCTTAAAATTTGAGGTAAAAACAAATTACTTGTTGCATAAGCCATTCTTAGTTGGATTTTCTTCTGCTTGCAACTAACTGTACTTCTAACATACACGGTGCCCAAAACCCAAGTCACCTTCCCCATGCCATACTCTCTCATTTCCAAATTACTCAATGTAATTAATGGCGTCACCAGGTGCCCAAATTAGAAACCCAGCATCATCTTTAGCTCTTCTGTCTACACCAGCTGTTCAGATGTGAATACACAGATTACTATATCAGCAAGTGCCGTTAGCTTTCTTAAAAATGTTGCTGCTCTGCTCTTCATCTCCACTACCACTCATTACTTCTCAAAATCGCCTTCCAGTTGCCAGGCTGTTCTTCCTAGTTAAACTTCTAAAGCACAGTTCTAACTTCATTAAGTACTCTCCTTCTTAAAAACCTTTTGCTTTGCCTGGAGGGAAAAAAGTTCAAATTCCTTAGTATGGCATAAATGCTCCTGGTAACTTTTTCAGCTTCATTTCTTTGCACTTCTTCCATGCTCCAGCAACCTGGATCTCTGCCACTGCAGTTTTACTTCTATCACTGGGCCATAACTCACTGTGTACCTGGAATGTTCTTTTCCCTCTCCAAAGTCTACCACCTTTGTGTTCCCAAGGACTGAACACATGCAGCATACATGGAGGACAGCATTTTGGTTATGAGTGCCAGCTCTTGTATCAGATAGGGCTGGGTTCTTCTACTCACAGAACTGCCTTACCTACTTTACCTAATTTTCAAAGTCTCCATTTCTCCATTTATAAAGGAAGAATTAGACCGTAATAGACTGGTTTGACAATTAAGTAATTCATATAAAGCATCTGGGTGCTCTGCCACTACAGGTGTTTTAGCCATCTTTGTTTTCCAAATCCAAGTCCAGTGCCTGGGACATGTGACCAGTATTTTAAAAATATAAATTGAATGAAAAATCTTTTTTTTTTTTTTTTGGTCTTTTTGAGACAGAGTCTCGCTTTGCAGTTCAGGCTGGCCTTGAACTCACTTTGTAGCCCAGGCTAGGCTCAAACTCACAACAATCCTCCTGCCTCAGCCTCCCAAGGGCTAGGATTACAGGCACGCGCCACCATGCCTGGCGAATGAAGAATATTTAATACAGTAAGTTTATATAATTAATGGGTTCTTGTGAACATTGAGGCTTTTTCTTCATCTATCATATCTATCTATCTAATCTATCTTTCCATCTTATCTATCTACCTATCCTACCTATCTATATGTACCTATCTTTTTGCGTCAGGGTTTCACTATGTAGTTCAGACTGGCCTTAAACTAACTTATGTAGCCCAGACTAGCTTCAAACTCACAGCGATCCTTCTGACTCAGCCTCCCAAGTGCTGGTATTACAGGCATGTGCTACCACAAATCGCTAAAATTACTTTCTAAAAGCTGCATTTAGTGGCTATAGTTCCAGTTTAAATGGGACGAGAAAGGGAATAGATACATGGATCAGGGTGAACCAGTATCAGTGTTCACTCATGAGATGTGGTCTTACTATATACTCAAAGATGGTCTTAAATTCATGATCATCTTGCTCAGATTCCCAAGTGCTGCAATTACAGGTGTGTCCCAACTCATCAGGCTCTCAGTATGTCAATTTTAATTATAGTACATGTTTTATTACATGGTACATAGCATATTATTGACATCATGCTAGTTTTATTGTAAAAAAAAATTCATACTAGACCTGGGAAATAACATGTAATAACTTTTTTTGAGCTGAGGTTTGAATCCAGGACTTTGTACATGTTAAGCAACTTTTAAAATTTTATACTTAAAGCCAGGAGTAATGGTGCACATTATACTCTCAGCACTTGGGAGGCTCAGGCAGGAGGATCACCATGAGCTTGAGACCAATCTAGGTTGCATAAAGAGTTCAAGGCCAGCCTGCACTACAATGCCAAGACTATCCCAAACCACCAAAAAAAGATAAGACAGATAGATAAAAAAAAAATTCATACTTGAAAGACATGTCTCCTTAAAAACTCTTAGGAGAAGTGATAAATGAAAAAAGAGCTTAAAATACTCATTACAATGCACATTTTCTTTCTTTTTTTTTTTTTTTTGTGGTACCGGGGATCGAACTCAGGACCTTGCACCAACTGAGCTATATCCCCAGCCCCACAATGCACATTTTCAAGTGGGAATTAAAAATCTGTTAGGCAGATAGATCTTACTTCACATTACTTCAAAAAGAAAGTTAAGCAACCTTTCATTTTTGAGCCTTATCATATACTATGATTATATATATTTTCTATTTGTATTTCTTTTGACTATGTACATCTAAATTATACTATTTATTTAATCCATCTAAATGTTCATTAAACTCATATTTTCATTATCAGCATGCTAAGAAGTTGTTTACTAAGAAATTACAATAGAGTTGCAGGTTAAGAAATGTCAGTGCCTGTTTCTGGAATATGTAAATTCATATGTTTTCCTGCTTCTTACTAGGCATAAAATAGTTAAATCCATAATACCCTATTTCCTAAAAGATGATCATAGCTGGGTAGAGTTATACATTCCTTCAAGCTCAGCTACTCCAGATACTGAAGCAGGAGCATCACCAGTTAGAGGCCAGCCTGACAAGATCAGGTGTTAAGGTAAAAAATAAAAAGGGCTGGGGATGTAAACTCAGTCTGAGGCCCTGAGTTCAATCTCTAGTATCTCCTATCCCCCAAACATTACAAATTTTTTTTATTTTCTTAATTCTTAATGAGCCAGAGTAAATTTGAGGTATCAGAACAATAAATCACCAATGTTCTGACACAATCAGTGGCATTCAAGAAGCCTCTAAATTTAATTCTAAAAATCCATGACAAATATTCTTTTTTTTTTCATGACAAATATTCTTGACAAATAATATTAAAGTGACACCAAAGAGCAGCTTTGGATATGTGGAATTTTGCCCTTGCAACTCACAGCCAATTTATGTTAAGATTAGCTTCCTATAATCAGTAAGAGTGCTTATCCTGAGATTATATTTATCCTTATGCAAGCAATATCTTCCTCTTTCTTCAGGAGATTATACTGGGAAAAGAGAAAGATTTATCATTGTATATATGATTTATAGAACTACACTAGACATAGCCTCATAAGCTACCATATTTAGACACAATAAAATAGTTATAAATTTAAAGTGTATTGCATTCAGCACTCTATATGTACAGACACACGCATCCAAGCGTATTCTATGGACAAAGACTGATTTCGGAACAGATAATTTGTTAGAGCTAGAGGGATTAGTGATAATTCAGTCCAACATGTTCTTTTTTTTTTTTCAGTACCGCGGATCGAACTCAGGACCTTGAGCTTGCAAGGCAGGCACTTATGCCACTGAGCTACACCCCCAGCACAACATGTTCATTTTTAAAGATATATAAGCTGAAACCCATGGAAACTGAAGCTCAAGGAAATTAGAGAATGGCTTCTAAGTCTATCTGTGGCAAAGCCAGGGCTAAAAAACTTTTTGATCTGGGTCCTGAAAAACAGCCCCATCTTTAACTTAGTGTTTTAAGATAACATAAAATCATAAAACACCATGTGTACAGATTAATCAGCAGTCATTATAAATGAGTCAGAACTCAGACTTGCTTACTGTGTCTTTATGGTTAAAAACAGAAATAGTCATATCTTATCTAAGATTAATATGATAATCTCACCAGGTCTGAGAGCAAGTGAGTATTTTAACTCATGCTTCAAGAACATGAAAAAAAAAAAAAGCCAAGCATGGTGGCACACACTTGTAATGCCAGCACTCAGGAGGCTGAGGCAGGAGGATCACTGCAAGTTCGAGGCCAGCCTGGGCTACAAAGTGAGCTCAAGGCCAGCCTAAACTGCATAACAAGACCCTGTTTCAAAAAGGCAAAAACAAACAAAAAAAATTACAATTATGTTTATTTTTTATTTCTGGCAGAAATCCCCAGTGTAGAACAGTGCTAAAGAAACACTATACCAGCAACAGTGCAAAAAGATGCCTAGAATGAGTAGAACCTATCCATACGAGGCTCTTTGATACGAAACATCTCCCTTTTCTATACATGCATTAGATGGTCAGAATATGTACCCCAAAATTCATATGTTGAACCTTAATCATCAATTTGAGAGTATTAATCAGTGGGGTCCTTCAGGAGATGACTGAGTCATAATGGGAGAGGCTTTAAGAATGAGACTGATGACTTTATAAAAGACATGGGCTGGGCATGGTGGTGCATGCCTATAATCCCAGCACCCTGGGAAGCTGAGGCAGGAGGATCACAAATTTAAGCTCAGCCTGGGCAATTTAGTGACTCTAGGAGGTCCTGCCTAAAAAATAAAACATGCAGTATGTATATGCATCAATCCCTCATGATGAATATACTTTCTATATATCACAAATACAAATACAAAAAAAAATAAAAATTTTAAAAAGGACTGGGTTGTAGCTCAGTTTGAAGGCCCAAGGTACAATCCCCAGTACAGGGAGAAGGGAGAACAGGCCCTCGCCAGACAATGATTCTGCTGGCACACAATCTCCACTACCATTGTTCATTTAAAGTTCAATATGTGCCAAAGTGAATGTCTCCCCCTTTCTGGTTTTTTTTAGATGGGATCTACACTTGATCTTAGCCAAAAGGCCGAGAAGAGATTGAGATAGGATCTGACTATGTAGTTTAGGCTGGCCTTAAACTCACTGTGAGGCCAAGGCTGGCCTCAAACTTCATTGATCCTCCTGCCTCAGCCTCTCAACTTCTGGGATTATAGGTATGTACTACCATGCCTGTCTAATAGCGCTTTGTTTTATAAATACTGTCTTGGTTACTTTTCTCTCATTGCTGAGACAAAATACTCAATGACAAAAATGAAGGAAGGAAAGGTTTATTTAGCTTACAGTTTGTAGAGGTTTCAGTCCATACCTGGCTGGTTCTGAGGCAGAGTGGCACATGGCACAGGGCAAATGTTCACGGCAGCAGAGCAGAGCAAAAACAATCAGCAAAAGGCAGGAATGGCTGCAAGCAGCCTCTTCTCTTCCTTAGGTTGTAAACAGGCTACCCCCACCCAGGGGACTTGTACCTCTCACACAATCTCCATGCCCTCCTCTTTCACAGGCTCAGGATGTATACAAAGTAAGCACCTTAGCTTCCTCCTGAGTCACTTAGCTAAACTTCTAGACTCCCCAAGTTGATACAATGTATCAACCATAACAAATACAATTCCATTTACTCATCGCTTCTGGGCCTTTTGGCTAAGATGAAGTGTAATCCCACTTACTCTTATAACAACTTTATGAAATGAGTGCATTACTACCACCGTTTGTCAGTGTGGAAGTTGAGGTCTTACAGAGGTAAAGGGGACACTTGTCATTTGTCACTCTGCCAACAAATAGTAAAGAGAAAAATCAAGCATGTAACTACTACTATATTTTACTAATAAACAATTATACCTAATATAAACACTACTACAGAAATACATACAGGGTCTGGGGACATAGCTCAGTGGCATAAGCACCTGCGTGGCAAGTGCAAAGTCCTGAGTTCAATTCCCAGTATAAAAAAAGAAAAAGAAATACAAAACACATCAAACAAAAGTAAAAAGGTAACACAAAAGAGTGCTCGGGTTTTTGTTTTTTTTGTTTTTTTTTTGGAAGGAAGGGGTATGGTAGAGTCAGCCAGGAAAGTTTCATATGGGAGATCTTGATCTCTGAAAGACAGGAAGAAGTGCTACAGGCAGACAAGGTGGAAATGGGCTTGCTTGGATGAGTTCATAACATAGAGGCAAAGACACAAAGGAAGGAGGAAAAGGAAACATTTAGGGAAATGTAAGTAGCCAGGAAAGGTAAAATGTACGGTTCAAGATAAAAAGCAGTGATTTTTGGAAGGCTGATACCAGTTACAGGTTGTCAGATGTCATAAAAGATAGTCTTGGCTATTATTAAAGAGATATAAAGCAAGTATACAAAAAGTACTCCCCAAATTATAAAACCTTGCCTTAAAACAGAGTTTGCAATTCCTACTAAAACACAGAACCCACAAATTTTGAGAATAGATAAAAGTGTATGTGTATGTGTGTGTGTATACATACATATACACGTTTTTTGGTTTTTTGTTTTTGTTTTTGGACACAGGTTCTTGTTATGTAGTTCAGGATAGTCTTACACTCACTATGTGGCCTTGAACTGTTGGTGACTGTCCTGGCCCAGCCTCTCAAGGGCTGGAATACAGGCATGCACCACCATGCCCAGTCAAAAATACATTTTTAAAGAATTTAAAGAAAAGACAAAAGATATATCCATTCACTAAATAACTCACAACCATGTTGTGAACAAGACATTGTGCTAAGGGCTCCTGTCCTCAAATAACAACATGTAACTAACAAAACTTCTTCATGCACAGACACTCTCAAATTTGGTCCTGGCCTTGCTGTATGAATCCAATTAAAACAACACAAGCCACACTAAGACATCTTTTTTAGTTCAACCTATTTCTTTTTTTTCATTTCAAGTTTCTACTGAGGAGTAACTAAAGAAGTATTAGGGTCTTCCTACAGTTTGGATCTTGAAAGTACACCAAAGGCCCAGGTGCCGGAGGGCTTGTGATGGAGCTTTAAAGAGGTGGGGTCTGGTGCAGGAAGTCAGGTCACCCGGAGCACGACCCTGAAGAAGCTATCATGACCCTCACCACTCTTCTTTTTTCTTCATTCCCAACAGTCTATAAGGTGAGTGGCTTTGCTCTACCATATGCTTCGCACAATGAGTGCTTGCCTCACCACAGGACCAAACACAATGGAGCCAAGCATGGACTGAAATCTCTGAAACTATGCCTCAGAATAAATCTGTTCTCTTCATAAGTGATAAGAAAGAAAGAAAGAAAGAAAGGAAGGAAGGAAGGAAGGAAGGAAAGAAAGAAAGAAAGAAAGAAAGAAAGAAAGAAAGAAAGAAAGAAAGAAAAGGAAGGAAGGAAGGAAGGAAGGAAGGAAGGAAGGAAGGAAGGAAGAAAGAAAAAGAAAGGTTTTTCTCAAGTATTTTGTTACAGAAATGAAAGACCAACACAGATCTTTGCATTTGAAGTGGTTAATTAAAAAAAAAAAAAAACTCACACAGAAAAAACTATTGGATATGTACTTAAAATACACACAGAGAGTTGTTTCTCTCCACAGTATTCCAGTATATTACCCTAAGACTTGGTCTATTGAAATGTATCTTTTTTTCCTGTGCTGGGGTTCTAACCCTGGGCCTCATGCATGTGAGCAGTCTACCACTGAGCCACAACCCCAGCAGGCAGAGCGCAACAAGGCAATAAGGGACAACCACAGCTCTTTCTGTCTCTTTTACTGTATCCAGGCTACTCAGGACAGGTAGCACATGTACCCTTAACTTCAGCATCACATCATGAATCAATCCCAGTGTCATGTACTCTAGATCCAGCCTCCTCTGACAAAGCCCTACCTATGACGGTATGTGGCTTTCGAGGGACATCTACACAAGCTATAACACTACTTCTGCTTCACTGCCTCCTGCCTGCTGTGCCATGAACTGTGTCTCCTCTGTGACTCCCCTCTGCCACGCTGCCCTTCCTTGGAGCCAGCTGACTACGGACTGAAACCTTTACAAACTGAGCCAAAATAAATCTTTCCTCCTTTAACTTGTGGGTGTCGGGTAGATCATCAATATAGAAATATATGACCATCTGTGACAGATGTAGCTGTAACATCACAGAATTTCTTGGAATAAATATTTTTCATTTCCATAACTGGCACCCAGACCAACTCATATAGGAGTTTGAATTAATTATAAAGGTAATATGAAGCCAAGAGAGATGTAGTAAACTGGAGTGGAAAAATAACTTGCCTAGGCCAAAGACCATTGAACTGAGATAGATAATTGAAGGGACCAGTGTTGCAAATCTCCATATGTTGGTTAGGTCATTTGAAAATATCTCCCTTCATTTTAAGACTGAATGTTCTTGAATTTTTAGGTCTTCCAAAATTTAAATCTGCACCAGTTCATTTAGGTTGTAGGCATTAACTTGAGATCCTTTCTTTACACAGAGTAAAATTAATGAATCACCTATCACTGTGAAGAATTTGATTCTGAAAGAATTTTAAATCCATCTTAGGAAAGGCCTGGGGTGTTATATGTCAAAGGGACTGTAGCAAAGTCTGACTTCTTAGAACTACAGTACTGTCTCAACATGTTTTTCTTTTGAGGAGTAATAAAATTCCATATAAGGAAGAAAACCTGATGGCACACAACCTAACGAATTTGGAGCCCAGCGGGAGATTCCTGGTGCTCCTAGTGACCCCATGGTAGTATATGCAGCTCAGCAGCAATGCTGCCCACTTCTTTTTTCTCATCTTCCAAGCAAAGGAGAATTTTCAGTAGTGTCCAGCTTCTAAGACAACATTAGGGGGCCAGGGATATATAGCTCAGTGGCACAGAGCCTGGCTGGCAAGCACAAGTCCCTGAGTTTGATTCCTGGTATCCCCCCTCCAAAAAAGACAACATTAAGGGAAGCCTCTCAATAAGTGATGGATTCCCTATTGCAATAAAAGGGAAAAGGATTTATGAAGACAGTTTTAAATGAGAAAGGGCAAAAATCCAAAGGTTACCACCATTTTTAGAAATTCTCATAATATATAAAATGCATGATCTATATTTAGTTTGAATAACAATCATGTTGCTACCTTCAAGTACAAGCTCATAAAAGTAGTGTATTTATTCAAAACAAAGCTAACTAAACAGGGACATGTGGATTTACTCTTGCTTTCTCCCTAATAACTGACATGGAATTTGGGACTGAAAAGAGCATTGAGAAACCCTTGCTGCCAAAGAGAACAGGGACAGGGCCAGAGACTATAGTTCTTTGATCAAAAAGTAAATGACACACCTATAACCCCAGCACTTGGGAGGCTGAGGCAGTAGGATTCCTGTGAGCGCAAGGCCAGACTAGACTACACAGTAAGACCTTGTAACGAAAAAGGTGTTTTCTTAGTCATAGTTAAATCTGACATGCGGGTCAGGGATAACTTAAAGACTGGGAACAAAAAGGTAAGCTAAGCAGGGCATGGTGGTACATGCCTCTAATCCCAGCACTCCGGAGGCTGAGGCAGGAGGATCATTGCAAGTTCCAGAGCTACCTGGGCTAGAGTGAGCTCAAGGCCAGGCATGGTGGCGCACGCCTATAATCCCATCAACTCAGGAGGCTGAGGCAGGAGGACTGTTGCAAGTTTGAGACCAGCCTGGGCTACAAAGTGAGTGGCCAGGTTGAACTGCATAGAGAGACCCTGTTTCAAAAAAGAAAAAGAAAAAAAAAAAAAGAAATTATAGCTAAACATCATGGAAAATAGCTGAAATTACAGGGAGCAGATGACCAAAACATCAGGTATATGCAAGGAGGATACAACACGGCTGGTTAACTTGTGCCGTCGCACTACTTGCTCCCAGCCTAGCTAGCTTCAGTTTCTCCAGGGAGATGGACTTCCTGCAGCAATTTTCCATCCAGGTATGAAATATAGGCAGTGAGGGAAATTAGCACTTTTTGAATACCTGTTATAGTCTAAGCATTTTATATAAAACATTTTATGTAAACTTCATGGTCACTTGGCTACAAAAGAAGCCAAAGCTTAAAGAATATGTTATTTTCCTAATATCACATAGAAACCCTAAGTCTCCAAAGCCAATGCTCAGCTCCAAAGCCAATGCTATTTTATAACAGCACAACCATTGGAATAGATTCACTTGGGTCTATCCGGCTCAAGTCCTTTTTTTGGCCTTACAAGTAATTTTTGGCCTGTTCTAATCACCTCACTTTGGTGATCTACTGCTTTCTGGATCTTCTGGTTTCTCAGCTGTAACGGGCTGGTGATTCCCTAGCTCTCGCCTTAACTGCAGCTCCCAGGCCTTGCCTACATTGGCCCATGACAGCCATATTGCTTACTCCTACTACTAAGGACTTAAAAAAAGCATGTGTAACACTGGACAAGTCAAAAATATGTAAGAGGAATTCAACAGAGTAACTCTATCATTCTTAAGTGGAAAGAATGAGGACAGGCCCAGTAATAGACATTTCAAAAGTTAGCCGGGTGTGGTGGTGCACACCTGTAATGAGTTCGAGACCAGCTTGGGCTACAAAGTGAGTTCAAGAGCAGCCTGAACTACATAGCAAACCTCTGTCTCAAAAAGACCAAAAAAAAAAAAAAAGGAGAAAACAAAAGTTGACTAATCCTTTGAATTTTTCCCCCAGCAACCGCTTCACTCTCTACATTTTTTTCAAGCAAATATTAAAATTCATCTTCTCTCTCATAGTAAACACAACAGACTGTGGCAATTTACTCTCCATTCAGGAGGGGGGCCAAGAGAAATCTGCGATGAAGTATTTTAGGAAAAATATCTCCAAAGTTGATTAATAGTTAACAAGACTGATTGCTCACAATGTTTTAACGAACTCAAGATAATTTTCAAATAGAAAATCTAAAATAACTGCTCAAACTTTTTTCTGACAATTTGAAAATAATTTCAAGTGTTTTTGGTTTTTTTCTGTATGGTTGGTTTTTTTGGTTTATTTATTTTTGTGGTACTCTACCACTGAGTTATATCCCCAGGCCTTTAAAAAATTTATTTTGAAAAAAGTAATAATAATAAAATTTATTTTCAGACAGGTTCTCACTAAATTGCCCAGGCCAGGATCAAACCCCTTAGCCTCCCAAAGTAGCTGAAATTACAAACATGGGCTACAAAGTGAGTTCACTTTGACTATTTGCTCAACTATTTGTTGAGGAGTGTTTTTGTAGACCAAAAGTATTTCTCTCAATTCTATGCTGAGCTGCACACATCCCTGGCTTTGTTTTGTTTTGAGACAAGGTCTCACTCCTCCCAGAATGCTGACATTATTAAGCATGCACCACCACTCCCTGCTCGGCTCTGCTTTTTTGTTTAACCCTGATTAATACCCAGTGATTAATAATAGTTTACTACCCACCCCAACTTAAAACATGTATTTGTTTCATAAAATATTTAAAATTTCTTTGAGTAAATGTTTGTGTATTAGTGAGAATAAAACTCCGGGTCTTGACCATGCTAGGCAAGCATTCTACCACTGGGCTACATATTCAGCCCTTAAATGGAAATAACTAATATCCTACTAAACAATATTAAAACGTTTTACATCTTTGTCTTCCTAACCCTTTTTTTGTGGGGGAGGTTTAAGATAGGGTCTCACTGTGCAGTTCAGGCTAGCCTCAAACTCACTATATAGCCCAGACTGGCCTCAAATTCAAGTTGATCCTCCTGCCTCAACCTCCTGAGTGCTAGAATGCAGGGGTGCGCCACCACACCCAGCTCCTAATCCTTTCTATTTTGTCACGTTTCCTCTCATCCAGCACCATATCAAGATAAATCATAAAAATAATCTAGCCTGCAGCTTTCAATACAGACCTGTATTTTAGAGTTTACAAATTTATAATACAGCATCTTTTAGATTCAGTGTATTTGCTCCCATTTATTAGTGCAAATGAGTAATCCTAGTTCTGTGACATTAAAAGCATCACAATGATAATGCTCCCAAATGACACTCTTGGATGGGCCTCCAAATTTTCCACTTGAGATGTTATTGAGCTGATGCTGAGTCTTTCTTTGACCCTGGCCCTTCAGTTGTTTCCTCAGATGTACTACTATTATTTTCTATCTCTCTTTGTGCAAAGCTGAATGAAAATTGTCTTTGAATAGCACATGATACTGCAGCAGAGTACGGACTGAGACCTCTGACATCGTGAGCCAAAGAAACTTGCCCTTTGAAAAACAAACACCAAAACCTTTTGACTAAACTTTCATTCTCTGCAACTTACATAATCAGTTTATATTAATTAAAACTTTTTTTCTGAAACAGGGTCTCATTATATAGTCCAGACTGGCTTTGCACAACTTATGTACCCCAAGTTGGCCTCCACCTTAAGATCCTCACGCTTCAGCCTCCCCCAGTCCCAAAGCATATATATTTTTTGGTCTTTTTTAAAACAAGGTCTCACTATGCGCTTCAGGCTGGCCTTGAGCTCACTTTGTAGCCCTGGTCTTGAACTTCCAACGATCCTCCTGCCTCAGCCTTCCCAAGTGCTCGGATTATAGAGGTGCACCACCATGCATGGCCTAAAGCATATTCTTAGTATTACCTCACCTTTTATTCTGAATCGTCACAGTATTTGTCTATTATTCATAATGCATGAAATAATTTGGATAAGTATATGTACATTTTATTAGTACTTTAAGTCTATTTTGGTTACTTGTTAAAAATAGGTCCTATGAGGCTAAAAGGTATCAAACATGAGTTTATTGGGCTGGGGATATAGCTCAGTGGAATAAGCGCTTGCCTAGCAAGCGCAGGGTCCTGAGTTCGATCCCCAGTACCGCCAAAAAAAAAAAAAGAGTTTATTAGTCACATGGAGATTTGTGTCCACATAAAAAACTAGGCACAAAGACTGAAAGACATTAACTAGATCACTCCCAGCTACATGAGTACAGGAATTCACTCAACATAGCAAGCCAGGTGTGGTGGTACACGCCTGTAAACCCAGCACTCAGGAGGCTGAGGCAGGAGGATCATTACAAGTTCGAGACCAGCCTGGGCTACAAAGTGAGCTCAAGGCCAGCCTGAACTGCATAGCAAGACCCTGTCTCAAAAAGAAAAAATAAATTTTTAAAAAATAAAATGCTGTCTGTCATTTGGTGTCTTTAAATATACACACACACACACACACACACACACGCGTGTGCATATATATAGCAAGAGCTTGTCTCAAAATGATAATAATAACATTATTCTGCTGATCTCCACAGACCACAGGTAGGCAGTGACTCAGGCCTAGATCACAGTCTCCACAATCTTGGTAACTGTGATAGATCAAAGGATTAGGCAAAGCGGAGCTAATCAGAGTCCTTCCCCTGAGATTGGTATGTGGATGCTAGAAGAAAAATCTTGCTGGGGATATAGCTCAGTGGAATAAGCGCTTGCCTAGCAAGCGCAGGGTCCTGAGTTCGATGCCCAGTACCGCAAAAAAAAAAAAAAAAAATCTTGTTAAAAGAAGTTTATTAGCTGGGCCTGGTGGCGCATATCTGTAATCCAAGCACTTGGGAGGCTGAGGCAGGAGGACTGTTGTAAGCTCAAGACCAGCCTGGGCTACAAAGTGAACTCAAGGCCAGCCTGAACTGCATTGCAAGGCCTTGTCTCAAAAAGATAAAAAGAAAAAGGTTATTAAGTTAGAGCAATATATTACTAGAACTGTTGGCACCACCTTAGCTGACTATACAGAATTAGATCTGCCACAACAGGAACCGTTGCAGCCAAGATAATTTGAGCCTTTGGATCCCACTGTACCTAAACCTAGATCCACCCCCAGTCTTAATTAGGCATTATATTAGGCAATACATTTCACTTCAGCTTAGTTGTTTTGGGTTTCAGCTAACAAATAATTTTTACTAAAAGAAATCCTGTATCTTTTTTTGGGGGGGGAGTATCTGTCTATTTTGGTAGATAAGATTTTTTTGCCATCCCAATCCATCTCTGACTTTAAGACCTGGCCTGAGGTCTATATATTTTTGTTGCCCTAGCTATAAGAATAAAAATAGGACCATAATGCAAACTGATGTTTGATACCACTAAAATAAATGCTGAGAATAACTTGGTATTCACTTAAGAGTATCAAGTAATTTTGAAAAACCCTAACTAGCATACTGTACTCAAGCAAATTTACTGTTTTCTTTACAGCTGTCTATAAGGTTTCTAAAGCTCTGAACTAATATGGTGGCTTCCCATTTAATCTCTGATTTTATGTACAATAATGCAATGGATGTCTGTTATTTTTGTCTGCCAGCATCACCTTGGTTATGCTGTGAAAAAACCCACTCTCAGTTCACATGGCTCCAGGTTCAAGGTGCGCACCTAACGTAAGCTTGGCCAGCCTTCACATCCCACGCCTACTTGCCACATGATTATGTTATGTATCAGTAAAGGCCGAGTATTTTTGGTTGGAATGAGTGAAAGAGATAAGAGTATTAGTACTCTCCCAACTGACTGTAGGTTTAATGTAATTTTAGTCAAAATCCTAAAGATCTTAAAAATGATAAAATCATTCCAAAATGTATCTGAAGAAATGAGTCAACAACTGTCTATTGTTAGTTTTTAAAATTTCTTGGCTGGTACAATCTACTTGAATTACTAGATATAATTTAAAGCTACAACATGCAGTATGCTATGTTATGCTATGTTGTTATCAAAAATTCAAATAAAACACAATAGAAAAATCTAAAATCAAGCCACAGAATATAAAAAACTAAGTATAGCTGGGCATGTTAACACACACATGTAATCCTAGCACTATGAGCCTAAACCAGAAGTGTTACAAATTTTTGTCTTGTTTTGTTTTGTTTCTGAGACAAGGTCTCACTATGTAGTTCAGGCTGGCTTTTGAACTCACTAGGTAGCCCAGTCTGGCCTTGATATGTGGCTATCTTCTTGCCTGAGTCTCCAGAGTGCGGGGATTATAGGGGTATACCACCATGCCCAGCCTGGTTTACAAATTTCAACCCAGTCTGGTCAACAAATTTGAAGCCAGACTGGAAAAATTAGCAATTTAGTGAGGCTCTATCTAAAAATAAACGATAAAACGAAGGGTGGGGAATGTAGCTCATTGTGAAAGTTCTGGGTTCAATCCCCAGCACCACCAAAAAAAAACTGCACTGAAAATGGCTGAGGAGCCAGGGTGTAGCGTCACATGCCTGTGATTCTAGCACTCAGGAGACTGAGGCAGGAGGATTCCCCCGAAGTTTGAGGCCAGCCTGGGCTACATAATGAGTTCAAGGCCAGCCTGAACTACATAGCAAGATCCTGTTTCAACCCCTTCCCCCCCAAAAAAAGAAAAAATGGGATGAGGAAAAAATAGGTCATGCTTAGGTAGCATACAGGTTGCAAGTGTACTGTATGCCACTCTGCTGCAGACTATTTATTTATTTATTTATTGGCACTGAAAATTGAACCCAGACTCTGCACTATACTATGTTCCCAGCCCTTTTTTATTTTACTTTGAGACAGGGTCTTGCCAAGTTGCCCAGGCTGGGCTTAAATATGCAATACTCCTACCTCATCCTCCCAAAGGTGCTGGGATTACAAGTGTGCACCGCTTTAGCTAAGCACAGCATTCTTTTTTTTTTGAGACAAGGTCTTATCATGTAGTTCAGGCTGGCCTTGAATAAGCAGCCCACGCTGGCCTCTAATTCACAGTGATCCTTCTGCTTCAACCTCCCAAGGGATGGATCACAAAGTATGCCACCTTGCCCAGCCCTCAACACAGATTCATTCCAGCCACACCCAGATATAGCTTGGCACCCTTCCCCATATGGCATTCTAGGCAGCCACCATCAATCTCGCAGACTTAGCATGCAAGTAAAAATCAGTTAACTGTTTGGAAAAATAAAGTTAAATCTCAATGCATACCATACACCAGAATAAAGTCTACACAGAGTTAAGCATAAAAAATGAAACCCTAAAAGGACTGGAACAAAGCTGCTGCAAAAGACACTCTCAGAAACAGAAACTCTGACCTGAGAGGAAATGAAAGAGCAGAGCAAGCGGCCAGTCCTCAGTATTGCCTTAGTTTCTGACATTTCTGAGACTCAGCTGCTCAGCTCTCAGAGGCTTGAGACCTAAGGTACATTTCCACCCTTGTACCTGCACTAGTTTGAATGGGCTTCTATGTATTAAAATCCAATGGGCTGTGAACATGGCACATGCATTTTCATTAATTTCTGATAGCTGATTAACACACTTTACTATAAAGAAAGCTGTAGCCTTTTTGGAGTGTTATTCAATGAAAAGGTTGAAGCCTCCTATTTTCTAAATTGGAAGTATAACATTTTATGTACATGACAAATAAATTAAATTGAAAAATACAGAATTCAACTTTCTCATCTCTTTATCCCGTTGAGTTTACTTTTCATAAAACATTCTAAACAGTTTATAAATTTTTTAAAAAGTCAGAAAATGACATAAGTGTTGAAGAGCCAAACTAATTTTTAAAAGTGTGTACTTCACAAAAGGCATATAAACTATTACACTAATCACAGACACTTTGTTCAAAAGCAAAACATGCTTTTTGTTGTTGTTTTTTGGTTGCAGAACCAGGGACTGAAGGCAGGGAGCACTGAGCTATGTCCTTGTCTTGGTCTGTCTGTCTCTCTCTTTCTTTCCCTCTTTTGAGACAGGCTTTTGCTATGTAGTTGAGGGTAGCCTCCAATTTGCAACAACACTCCTGCTTCAGCCTAAATCCCGGGATTACAGGCATGTGCAGCCACCACACCCATCTCCTTTTTTGGTTTGAGACTCAAACTTCCTGAATAGCTGAGATTATAGGCATGTTAGTACATTCCTGGCACTGACTTTTATTTTGTTTTGGTCCTAGAGATTGAACCCAGGCCTTTGTACTGAGCTATATCTGTAGCCCTTTTCTAATTTTTTCAGACAGGATCTCATTAAATCAGTGAATTGCCTAGGATAAGTTTGAATTTGTGATTCTCCTGCCTTACTCATCCAGAGTGCTGCCTTGACTAGTCTTTTTGGGGTTTTGTTGTGAGTTTTTGGGAGGTTCTGTTTTAGTTTGGTTTGCTTTTTTTGAGACATGGTCTTTCTTTGCAGCCCAGGTTGGTCTCAAATTCATGGCGCTACTCCTGCCTCAGTCTTCCAAATGCTGGGATTATAGGTGTGCACCACATCTGATGTTCAGTTGTTTTTACACCCAAATCAAACACAGGCCAGGAATATAGCTCAGCAGCACAGTGCCTGCCTAGAAAGTGTGAAGTCAGGAGTTCGATTCCTGATACAAAAAAAAAAAAAAATCACCCTCTTATCAACTTACTGGCCAGGCATGGTGGCACATACCTGTAATCCCAGCACTCTGGAGCCTGAGGTAGGAGGATCATTGTGAGTTCAAGAACAGCCTGGGCTACAAAGTGAGCTCAAGGCCAGCCTGAACTGCACATGGAGACCCTGTCTCAAAAAGACACACACACACACACACACACACACACACACAAAGACACACACACACAAATAAATAAATAAAATCAAACACAAATTATATGAAGGCATAAGTGAACTTTCCTCAGAAAGGCATGTAAATTGACTGTATTTCTCCAGGAAAAAATATTAAACACAAGAGAAGGCACCGTCATTTCTGCAGAAGAATTCAAAAGCTTCTTTCTCTAGTTTAGAGAAAAACTCTTTAAAAGAAGAATATACTCTCATCTCATGTGACCAGATACAGTGTAAGGGTTATAAGCTACAATTTTTCTCCCCAAACTCTCCAGATAGCAGACACAATTACATAGCCTAAGTTATGGCTGGTATAAGTGTAATCCCTTCCAAATTATTCCATGGTTGTCACTGGTAACCATTCTTCTACCATCCCTAGATAGCAATCTCATGGGTAAGTCTCTACACCCAATCTGCCACTAAATCTTGCCATTTCTTCCTTTAAAACAGTGACTCAATTTTAAACTCCCATGTTTCCACAAGATCAAATACCTGTGCTCAGAAACAGAAACACTCACAAATGTCCCCATCAATCTTATTTTTTAGGTGCATAGGCAGTTGGAAGGAAGCTTTCTAGGAAGGAAAAAACCCCAGTCTATGTCCTCTAATGAAAATCACCTGCTTTCAAGTGTTTCTTGAATTAAATCTTCCTCTCTATTCCCACTGGGGCTGCCACCAGCCCCTCTGGTGATTATCACTTATGGTTTGGATTACTTTTGACTACAGCTGTTGTTTTCCCTACCTTTAGTCTTTTCCTCTTTGACCTACATCCAGTGCACTCACACTGCCAACCCAAAATTCTGTTCCCATCATGTCACTTCCTGACTCAAAACCAGATTGCATCAGTTCCCCCCTTCTGTCTCTTCAACCTCTCCCCTTCTGCTGGCCTTTTCTCCTTGCTGCATAAGTATGTCCCAACTCTTTCCTACTTAAAATACAAAACGAACAACCACGAAAGTAAAAACTTTCTTGGACACGTCATTCAATGCTATTCACCATCTTTGCTACTTTTATTTTGCTGGTCTTTTTAATGGCATAATCTATTCACTGCCTTTTGCTTCCCACACCCTGCTGAAGCAACTCTTATGAAGACGCCAAGGATCTTATTCTCTAATTAGCAAACCCAGTGAATTTTTTAGTTCTCAATGTTTGTCTTTCTCTTGCCTAAGTGACCACCACTGTACCATGTTCTCCATTTTCTTCAGACTCTTCCAACTTCCTGGGCCATCCCTTTCTAGATTCCTCTCCTACTCTAGCTTTAAATGTAGGGGTTCTGCAAGACCTATCCTGGTGTCAGGAGTGATGGTGCATGCCTATAGTCCCAGCACTCAGGAGGCTGAGGCAAGACAATGGCTCTGAGTTCAAGGCCAGCCTGAAGTACAGAAAACTGTCTTAGAGAGAAAGGGGTCGGGGTGGAGAGAGATTGATTGATTCATCCTGGTTCTACTTGTCTTTTTTGTTTGCATTCCTCTCTTGATGGCTTCATTCATAACCCTGACTTCAATTACCATCTCTAGGAGGCCAGGGATAAAGCTTAGCTGCACAAGTGCCTGCCTGGCAAACACAAGGTCTTGGTATTATTCTTTTCTTTTTCTGGGGGGGTGGGTACCAGGTATTGAACTCAAGACCTTGTGCTTGCCAGGCAGGCGCTTGTGCCGCTGAGCTATATCACCGGCCCAAGCACAAGGTCCTGAGTTTGATTCCTGGTACAAAAAAAAAAACAAAAACAACAACAACAAAAAACCACCTCTACTATGAAATATCATAAATCTTCACTATAGTTTTGTTTTGTTTTGTCTTTTTGAGACAGGGTCTTTCTATGCAGTTCAGGCTGGTGTTGAGCTCACTTGGTAGCCTACACTGGCCTTGAACTTGCAACGATCCTCCTGCCTCAGCCTCCCAAATGCTGGGATTACAGGTGTGCACCACCACGCCTGGCTAGTTTTGACATTTTAGAACCTGTAGGTCCAAGTAACTCCTTTTCTACCAGGATATCACACAGGTAATGCAAATCAACACGTTCCAAATGAGACCTTTTATCTCCATTCAAATCTAGTTTTCTCCGTTTATTTTGGTTTCATAGCTATTCAGGTTCCCAAATCAGAAATCCAGGACTTTTCTCTTCCACTTCTTTTTCTTCTTATAAGTCCAAACATTTAGACTTGTTGTTTCCATCTCTGAGTATATACTCTCAATGAGTGAATAGCTTTAATGCACACATAAGACATATAAAATATAGAAATCAAGAAAGAATGAAGCTGGGCATGGTGGTGCACACCTGTAATCCCAGCACGTAGGAGGTTGAGGCAGGAGGATCACTGACAGGGCAGTCCAGGCTACATAGTGAGTTCAAAACCAGCCTGAACTAAAAGCAAAACTTTATCTCAAAAAAATTAGATAAAAACATGAAAAAGGTGAAATAAATACACACATCCCTAGTGAAGTCATTCTATCATTAGTTACTATATGACTCAAAGTGTAATATACCCCTAGGGTGAAGTTCTTTCTTTTTTTTTTTGTCTTTTTGAGACAAGGTCTCACTATGCAGTTTGTCTTTTTGACAAGGTCTCACTATGCGATTCAGGCTGGCCTTGAGCTCACTTTGTAGCCCAGGGTGGTCCTAAACTCACAACAATTCTGCCTCAGCTTCGCAAGTGCTGGGATTAAACCCCATTGCACCTGGGGTTGAAGTTCATTATTGATGATAACGTGTGTATATTATATTTCACATAATGGGAGTGTAGATGTAGCTCATTGGTAGAGACCTTGCCTAGCATGGGCAAGGCCCTGGGTTCAATCCATAATACTTGGGGGGCGGGGGCTTAAAATGATAGCCTTTTTCTTTCGGTGGTATTAGGGATTTAATTTAAGAGCCTTTGCACCAAGCTATATACCCAGCCATTTTTATTTTGAGACAGGATCTCATTAAGTTACTCAGGCACATGCCACTATACCTGGTGATCTATGGTTTCTCGGACAAACTTGTAAGCTACATGATTATTTTATGAAGATTAATTTAGCTAAAAGCAGTAATATAATAGGAAAATCACCCAATTTGGGTCAAGTAAACCACAACAAATTGCAATCTGTTAATAGCAGGCAAATTAAGAAGGCCTTCTTTGTGGGTATGATGATGAACGCCTGTAATCCCAGCATCTGGGAGACTGAGGTAGGATGATGACAAAGTTGATTCCAGCCCAGGAAACTTAGTGACTCTACCTCAAAAGTTTAAAAACATAATAATTAAAAAAGGGAAAAGGCCTCCAAATAGCCCTAGGTTTAATCGTCGGTACAACAAAAACAGAAACAAAACAAGCCGGAAAAGATGGCACGTACCTATCCTCCCAGTGCTCAGGAGGCAGAAGGATAACCTTAAGTTCAAGGCCTGGGCTATACAGCAAAACCCCGATTCAAACAAAGAAACAATAACAACAAAACAAAAACAAAAACCCAACAACAAGCCAGGCAAGAGGCCGGGTGCGGTGGCGCACGTCTGTAATCCCAGCACTCGGGAGGCTACGGCAAGAAGATCCTTGGAAGTTCACAGGAAGATCCTTACAAGTTCGAGAGCAGCCTACGCTACAAAGTGAGCTCAAGACCAGCCTGAACTGCAAAGAGACCCTGTCTCCAAAAGACAAAAAAAAAAAAAAAAAAAAAGCCAGGCGTGGTGGTGCATGCCTGTAATCCCAGCACTCGGGAGGCTAAGGCAAGAGGATGGCTGAGGCAGGACAATTGTTGTAAGCTCAAGACCTACCTGGGCTATAAAGTGAGCTCAAGGCCAGCCTGAACTGCACAGCAACATCCTGTCTCAAAATGACACACAACAATCCAAAATAAATGAAGCCAAAACAAAACAAAGAAAACAATCCCTCTTCCGCTTTGTGAAGCATCCACTTTACCCTTGGGACATCATCTAATATACAGTGTATAATAGCACCACCTTGTAAGACTGAGAGAACCACTTATTTATATATTAAATATTAATAAAGTTCAACGTACTCAATTTTTTTCAGATTGAGAAAGAAATACAAACAACACTTAGCCACCACTGCTTAGCACTGCAAACAAAGCCTTGATGATCCGGCCTCTCTCTGCTCACTGTCCTTGCTTGGCACTTAAATGTTAACTGACACAACAAAAAAGGCCCAAATTCTTCAGGCTGGTCTTCAAGGTCTTGTGTTAATCTAGCTCCAATCTGTATACACAACTTTACTTTCTTTCCTAAAATTTATACCAAGTTTCCTTCCCCTCACTTCCCATCACATGTTCCATTCACACTGACCCCTCAACCCAGGGCCGCCTTCCGACCACAGAGCAACAGGCCTTGGATCAAATTCTCCTTTTCCCCAGGACGTCATTCTCAACTCTTTCACGCCCCAGCTGATCATCCCCTCAGAGAAGCCTGCAGAGCAAGTACTACACATTTTGGCAATTACTCTCTAGGTGGGATTCTTCCTTCCCCAATTTCACTCTAAGTTCTCTGATGCCAGCCACCATCTTCAGCCTCTTTTGTACACTGATCTCACGGTACACTGCAACATAATGAGATGCAGGAGATGCTAAAAGACCTGACTGCCTGGTTATGGGTGGCACTGGAAAGGGGAAAAGGCACTTAGTTAGGGGACCTTAATCATGTTACTTAACTTCTCTGGTTGCTCACTCCGCCTTTGTAAGATGAGAGTGCAAATTTTAAAATTTCAGGTAAGATATTCCCTCTTATCCAAAGGAAACATTAAAATGTCTCCCCCACAAAACACCGGGTTTGGTAGCAGATGCCTATAATCCCAGCACTTGTGAGGCTGCAGCAGAAGGATCCTGAGATCAAGGCTAACCTGGGCTACACAGCAAGACCCTGTCTCAAAACAAACAAAAGATAGTAAAACAAAACACTGTGAAGATAATTTTAAAACCCTGATAAAGGGCTGGGGATATAGCTCAGTGGAATAAGCGCTTGCCTAGCAAGTGCAGGGTCCTGAGTTCGATCCCCAGTACCGCCAAAAAAAAAAAAAAAAAAAAAAACCCTGATAAAAACAAATCCAAGTACTATACTATTTTGGAGAATACAAAGCGAACAACATTATTTGTTTTCAGTTAGTCTGCACGTGGTATGACCCAGCCAAGAACACTGGATCCTTGGTCAGTGCAGAAGAGAATGCTATCCCAGGCCAAAGGCTGTACCTCATTCCTCCTGAACAAAGGGCCACATCTGATAGCAGAGTAACCTTTATGCAGGAAGAGCTACACAGTTGCAGTTACTGAATTATCAACTGATATACGTTAAAGCTTCGTTACAGTTCCTAAAAAAATTGCTTAGCATTTCTATAACCAATCAACTTCTCAAATTTTGCTAATAATTCAGAGGGCATATTTTTGCACAAAAAGGATGCTACAGCTTCTCATAGAAGTATGTATCATATAAGCAATAATCATTCAAGCAAAACAGAAAGACTAAAAAGAAACAAGCAGAGAAACATAAACATCTAAATAATTTAGTTATTCTTTAAGAGCTAGATTAATGAATTAACATACAAAGTCTCAAAGAAAAGGCAGGGGCCAGCTTTATAGCTCAGTGGTAGGTATTAGGTTCAATCCCAGCATTCCCTCAGCCTCCATAACAGACAGACAGACAGGCAGAAAAACAAAAGGGAGAGGGAGAGAAGAGAGAAAAAGGGAAAGAAAGGAAAAGGAAAAATATTTTCCATAGGAGACTCAACTTGCCCAATATACAAAAGAAAGTGGCGATGTGGGAATCCAAACTAGCTCCTTCAATTTACCAGCCCCAAAATAGCAGCATTTGTTACCTAACCCCTGAGCTACACAGTAAGAGCCATATATCTCACACTCACAATCTCAAATAATTGTTAATACAAAAATTATTTTCACTTCTGCGGGGCCTGATGGCATAAGCCTGTAATCCCAGCACTCAGGAGGCTGAGCCAGGAGGATTTCCTTGATTTTGAGCCCAGCTTGGACTACATAATGAATTCAAAGTAAGTCTCAACTACATAGCTAGACCTGGTCTCAAAAAAGTTTTTTTTTCATTTCTGAAGTTAATCCCATAACATTCAACTTCTCCTATAAAGTACTTATTTGCCTTTCAGTAGATTCAGTAACAATACTTTTAGAATCATATTTAGGCAGTAAGTGATTTTTCATCAATATTCCAGTAAGCCTTGCTTTAAAAATGTTTATTTTTTGTCAAATATCAAACCTCAAACTGGATATTTTAAGCCATCTTCCCTAACCTTCTCTGGCACATTTTTCATTGTGTAGCCTAATTCATGTTTATTTTGCAAAGTTCACAGTCTTAACAACATAAATTCTAGAAGCTTTCTGGATAGACTCTATGTCTAGCAAAAAGGACATGCTGAATTCTACATACAGTATCTGATAGGTGAGTAGAATTACCTTGTTATGCCTGCAATCTGCATTATTAATACAAAGGCTATCTAATCTGCACACATGCCATAATATCAATGCTAGCGGTCACCAGCTGCAAGTACGCACTTAATGGCAAGTACATTCTGAGTAATAGGTGCTAAGTACAAGGAAAAAGCTTAAAGAGGAAACTAAAGGTGCACAGTGAGTTCAAGACCAATCTAGGGCTGGGGATATAGCTCAGTGGAATAAGTGCTTGCCTAGCAAGCGCAGGGTCCTGAGTTCGATCCCCAGCACCGAAAAAAAACAAAAAAGACCAATCTAAACTACCTAGGGAGACACTGGCTCAAAAAAAAAAAAACAAAACAGGCCTGGGGATATAGCTCAATGGCACAAGCACCAGCCTAGCAAGTGCAAGGTCCTGAGTTCAATTTCCAGTACCAATCAATCAATCAATCAATCAATACACAGGACTAGGAGTACTGGTGTACACCCCAGCCCTTGGAAGGCTGAGGCAAGAGGATAGCCACAAGTTCGAGGTCAGCCTGGGCTACACAGTGAGTTCAAGGCCAGCCTAGACTACATAATGAAACCCTGTCTCACAAAAACAAACAAGAAAAGATTAGACAGTTGCCTACCTTCAGGAAATACAAATTCATGATTGGAAATATAGCTCAGTGGTAGAGCACTTGCCCATATGTGTGATATTCTAGATTCAGTACCCAGCACCACACAAACAAAACAAAAAGAAAAACTAACCTACTCACCATACAGTAATGATGAACCTTTTAGAGCTTTTACTGATACAAACAACCCACTGTAGCACATGTGCCACGACTGGCCTAAAATAGTTATCACCTATTTCTTCTCCATGAAATGGAATCTTGGGTTTTGTTTTAACAGCTTGCTCTCCTGGCTGAAGAGTGTCTTTGTTAACTCACTGCATATCTTCATGACCCTGTCCTACCGTCCTCAGTCAGACATGTTTACTGTGGTCACTGCTGCACTCCCAGTGTCTAATAAAGAAAGCAAGTGTCAGATGGGTAACACTGAGGGCAGATACGATTACCCTTCTGGTTCCACAGGCTAGCGCATCCCATGATGAGTGGAGTCACTTGCCTAGGGCTTACAAACCACTGACCAGAAACAAACCCACGGCTGACCACAAAGTCCTTACTTGTTCTCTACTCCTACAGGGCCCAGTAACTCCTCACCTTTGCTAATGGCAGCTCCCTCCGGGGACAGTTCAGTTCAAGTGCTAACTTCTCCATCAGCTTTTTCCTGAGCATTCACAAACTCCGATTCCTGTTAGGGACCCATATAGGTGTCTCTCCCGCCGCCTGTTATGCTGTGCCCTCTCCAGACTTCTATTATTACAGCACTTAGCCCTTCGCTCTTTTTCGCATTTAAAAAATTCATCGGTATATATATATATATATATATATATATATATATACACACACACACACATATATATACGTATATATATGTATATATATACGTATATATATATATGTAATATTGATCATAGGGAACTTACACAGCACGTGATGCATCCTGCTTCTTTCTTTAACCCCACTCCCCTCCCCTCCCCTCCCTTCAACCCCTTGTCCCCAGCTAGCTTTACTTTCTTTCCTTCTTTACTTCAACTCTAAACTCGCCGAGGGCAAGAATTAGGCATCTTCAGGTGCCTCTGGCTCAAAGTCAGAGTTGAATTTGCTGCTAACATCTTGGAGTACACAGGACAAGCCCCTACAAAAGAATGATCTGGCCCCAAATCTTGAGTACTGCAAAAATTTCTTTCTTGGATTCAAGGCTGTAGCTCCCCTCTTATGAATTCAGGAAATGTAAACTTCCTTACAGCCCAGAAGTAACTGGGGTGACAACAGGGAGAAACCATGCAAAATACCACAAATTAAATCAATGCTCCCTTTAAGGAGACCTGTATTTTTTTTTTAAGGATTCTGTACTCATTCTGTACTCCCGTACATTGCTACAGTCATACTGTTTAGCCAAACTGTAAACTATTCTACTTTTTCTCAGTCTTCTTGTGTGGATAACTGCACTGCTCCTAGCTGATTACACCATTCCTTGGCCAGAATGCTTGCCTTAGACAGAAGCTTAAAAAAAAAAAAAAAAAAACTTCACTAACTGGCCTTTTTCCTTGCAGGGGGAAAGAAGGGAGAGGGGAGGACAGGAGGAGAGGAGAAGAGGAAGAGGGGAGGGGAGGAAAAGAAAAAGGAAAAGGAAAAGAAATAAGAGAAAAGAAAGAAAGAGGGAGGAACAGAGAGAGTAGGTGGCACACATCTGTAATTCTAGCACCTAGGAAGCTGAGGTAGGACGAATCACCAGAAGTTTGAGGCCAGACTGGGTCACACAGTGAGTTCAAGGCTGACCTAGACTACCAGCTATCTAAAAAAAAAAACGTTGAATAAATGTTTGATGAATGAATGAAAAATCTCTACCCTCCCCCAAAAAAGAGTTGAACATTTGATGGATGAATGAATGAAAAAAACGCTACAAATGCTTGAGATAAAAAAGAACCCTCTTAGCTCAGTTGCCCAACCTCAGAGACCCAGCTTTTCCTGGCACAGGGGTGGCAAGAGCATGCCTGAAATTCCTGCCCACACCACAAAAACAACATCACTGGGCCAGGTTAAGGCAAGCTTCGCAAGTTTTTGGATAGCAAATGGAAGGATAATATAGCTTAGAAACTTTCAATCAGTAAAAATAAACTTTTTTTTTGTTTTATTTATGTATGTATGTATGTATGTATGTATGTATTTATTTAGAGACAGGGTATGTATGTATGTATTTATTTAGAGACAGGGTCTCACTATGTAGTTCAGGCTGGCCTCAAACTCGCAGTAACCCTCTTGCCTCAGGAGTGCTGGGATTACAGGCGTGCAGCACCATGCCTAGTCTTATTTTTAAAAAATTTTTGAGCCAGAATCTCACCAGGTTGTCCAGGCTGGCCTTGAATTCCTAGGATCAAGCAATTCTCCTGTCCTAGCCTCCCACATAGTTGAGATGACAGGTATGGGCTAAACTCTTTTTAAAAAGTGGCCCTCTGGATAGGACAACAGTTGTCAATTTTAAATGATGTTTGCTTCATTACCATTTTCTGTGATTTGTGTATTTTGAGCAATTTTATTTTTTATACCCCTTGGCTTAAAAACACCAGCACAGCTGTGCATATTAGTGCACACCTGTAATGCTAACACTTGGGAGGCTAAAGCAGGAGAACTGCTGAGAGTTTGAGGCCATCCTGGGCTATGTGAGTTTGAGGCCAGCGTGAACTACACAGTGAGGCCCTGTCTCAAAAAAAAACTCAAAAACAAACAAATAAAAAACCAGTCATATCACCATAAATCCACAAACTTTCCCACAGCTATAAAGACAAAAACTAGGCCAGGTATGGTGGCTCATGCCTGTAATCCCAGCACTTGGAGACTCAGGCAGGAGGACTGCCTTGAGTTTGAGGACAGCTTGGACTACAAAGTGAGTTCAAGGTCTGCCTGAACTGCATAGTGAGACCCTGTCTCAAAAAGACAAAAACTTCTTGTGTTATACAAAATGGGAAAATAAAGTAGAAACTATGTATTAGGCAAAAAGATACCTGATAAATGTTATTAGGGTGCTATTTGTAAACATTTATAAAAGCACTTGTGGCCTATTTTATTTTATTTTATTTTTGTGGCCTATTTTAAATTAATAAATACTAGGAAGTATTTACTAGATGGCTTTTATCTCACTGGTATGAATTCTGTTTTAAAATATATCTAAACAAAAAATAGGTTTTTATTTTTTCAACAGAGTATAGAAGGTTGAACTGTCTACCCATTACTACAGAGTCCTACATAAATTGTATGAGTGCCGGACATGGTGGCACATGTCTGTAATCCCAGCACTGGGGAGGCTGAGGCAGGAGGATTGTTGTGAGTTCGAGGCCAGCCCGGGCTACAAAGTGAGCTCAAGGCCAGCCTGAACTGCATAGTAAGACCCTGTCTCAAAAAGACAAAATAAATAAATAATAAATAAATAAATTGTATGAAATTCAATATTGTCTTGAAGAATTTGTAACAAATTCAAGCAATTTCAAAGTATATGTTTAGAATAACAAATTTTTTATATACACACTAAGCTACAATCTGTAATTTTATTCCTTTTCTTTGGTGACAGGAACTCTATATGTAGTTCAGGCTGGCCTTGAACTCAAGGTGATATTCCTGCCTCAGCCTTCCAGATGCTGGGATCAGGTGTGTAGTGTGTGCCATTACACTGAGGCTTAATTTTATTTCTTTTATTATCTCTACTTTGTGAGCAGTGTCTAGCTGCACCTATAAGTAGGACATAAGTAAAATTTATAAGTAGGATAATGTAAAAGTGGAACACTGGGATTTTACAACTGGAGCACATGAAATCATTTCTTTGCAAACCTCCAAATAGTCACAAGCAGATTTATTTTTTTAAAAAGTGAAAATATTTTCAAGTTACACTTCTGGCCATTGGTTTGATGACTGGCCCCTTGCCTCACTCCACCCCAGCCCTTCCCTCCTGTTCTCCCCCCTGACTCATCTTTGCCTATCTTGGTCCATCCCTTCCTGGGGCACCCAGTCAAGATTCAGCTTCTTGAAAAAGTGCTCCCTGAGCAATCCCATTCCCATCAACTACTTCCTAACTGTATTACCACAGCATTCATACATACTTTGCAATACGCGATAAGGTAGATCATGATTTTCTTCAGGTAAGTTATTTCGCATTTTCCTATCATTTCCCCAACTACGTAGAGGCAGCATTTTCTTTTATAGTCTCTTCCACACATCCCCAGGAAATGCTTCTGTGATGACTGAAACACCAGTGACAGCAAGCTGATGGCTCAAAAACATTGTTAAGTAATCAACTGACTTTTCATTTACAAAACTCTATCCCTGTCAGGTGTGGTGATACATGCTTGTAATCCCAGCACTTGGGAGGCTGAGGTAGGAAGACCAGTTGGGGGTACCTAGTGAGTTCAAGGCTAGCCTGGACTACAAAGTGAGACCTCAGTGAACAACAACGAAAAACTCTGTCACCTCCAACATGCAAGGGTCTTTAGAGATGAAATTAATTTTTTCTTAGTCCCACAAGTTCATCATTCAAAAAAACAGGACACAGATCACCTATATACTTAAAATAATCCTGGCTATTCAAACCTATCTTGTGATGTATCATTCTTGTTTCTTATAAAAAGCCTACCAGTCTTGCCAGGGATATAGCCCAGCGGTACAAGGGCCGGCCTGACAAGCACAAGATCCTCAGTTCGATTCCCAGCACAAAAAAAAAAGCCTACTAGTCCCGAAGCAGCAAGCTTGTGAGTAGTAGGAAGCTGGCATCAGTGTCTTGCAAAAGGGGCAAAACTCTGGTTGGCAGTAAGTGTTATACACGTGAGCCTCGACTGTTAAACAAGGCTTATTAACTGCACAAACTTGCTGTTTCAGCTCTCTGGCTTCAGTGAAGTGCTATGATCTCCTTGGGTTATTGTTGAGAGCCAATGATGGGTTAAATTCCCATAAATTAACCAGCGCTTTGGTGGTTTGCCCAAGCATACCGCTGGCATCGGCGTGGATGGACTTTTTTTAAATAGATGCACCCGCCCGGGGAGCCAGAAGTGAGTGAAGAAAGCTCCAACCAGGCCCTTCTCCGCAGGCAAAAGGAGACCTAGAGAACTCAGAGCCTCCCCATAGTTCTTAGTGTCAGCTTATCGTGCAGAGGGGGGAGCGTCACACGCGGCTCCTTTTGGCTAAATCTCAACCCGAGTCTTCCTTCAGAGCTGCAAGGCACACTTCGGCGACTACCCAACTTCTGCAGAGAGCATCCGTTTTTCCATACTCAGAGCCCCAGGAAAGGGGGTTGGGAACCGGCTCGCCCCGCACAGAGGAGGTGGCAGAAACAAAGTGCGCGCCGGGTGCTCAGGCCGCCCGCTGCCCGCCCGCCGCCCGCGGGGCTCCGCTCACCCTCCAGCAGCACGTCCTTGCCCGCGCGCTTCAGCGCCTGCACGGCCTGGTCGTGGGTGGCCTGGCGCAGGTCCGTGCCGTTCACCGACAGGATGGCGTCGCCCAGCAGCAGCGCCCGGCTCTGGTCGGCTGCCAGCCCCGGGAAGATCTTGGAGATGAGGATCGGCATCCGGTTCTCGCGGCCGCCCTTGATGCTGATGCCCAGGCCGCCCGCCTCCTGCTTTATCACCCGCACCCGGCGCACCGGCGGCGACGCGCCAGCCTCACCCGTGGAGCCCCGCGGCGGCGCAGGGGGACTCGGGGGCCCCAGGCCTCGGCTCGGGCTCCCGGGCAGCGAGTCGCCCGCGCCGCCGCCGTTCGGAAGGCCGTTGAAAGCGGCCGCCGCCGGCCCCAGGGCGGGCTCGGGTTCGGCCGCCGCGGCGTCACCGGTCAGGGTCAGGCTCTCGCCGCTCAGCTCCGCTACCACTCGGACCCAGCGCTCCCTGAGGAGCAGCTCCACCAGCCCCGCTTTGGTGGCCCGCGTCCACACAGCCATGGCCGGGCCCGCTCCCGCCGCCGAAGCCGCCGCAGCTACCCTCATTCCAGTCAGACAGCCTCGACGCTTCCCCCTTCCCGCCCGAGGGGGCGGGCCCCGTCACTCCCCCACGGCGATTTATTATTCATGAGGGCCACGCCCACCTTCCGGAGGGGCGGGGACAGGCCGGCGCGGCCGCTTCCGGGAGGGGAAGAAGTTGTGCGGTTTCCCTCAGCACACCGGACGTGGGTAGCTACAGCTCGGCAGGGCTCCCCTTTAACGTTATTGCCCCGCTGGTTCTCTGCGGGTCTCCGCGGGTCCCCAGACTCCTGACCTCTACTATGGGTCCGGGAAGCAAAAGCAACGTGGAAAAATACTTCGCAAGCCTCCAAGACGGGGTGGCACGTTATTCTTGCTGCACGTTATTCCTGCACTGCTTGGTTCATTCCTTCTGTACTGAGCGTGCTGCCGTGTGCTGGGCTTCTTTTGAGGCCCTGGAGATAAGCTGAATAAAGTATACCACAGCTGAGAGCTTGTGGTCTCTGGGAAAGGAAAACAGAAAACCAACCAACTAGGTGTGATACTCTGCGGTTAAGAGACGGTGGAAAACGCCCCTGAGTACAATAAAAAAAAGACCACTTCGTTGGGTCTGGGGTCAACTCCTGGGAGATGACGATGGAGGGAGGAATAGCTGAAGCAGAGGGCATGGCATGAACAAAGGTCCAGAGGCATGAATCCAAGACTTTGTCATTCTGCTAGCAACCACTTGTTTACTTACCTGTAATTAGAGGCAACCCATCTTCTCAAGCTTTGCAGCCACAAGAGGCAGGCCTCAAAGATACTTGCAGAATGATGCTGTTTTAGGGTTGAGAACCAGAGGAGCCAATGGTGTAATACTAAAACTGAAAGAGAAGGTTGGGAGTGATGAGGTCATTCCTAGTGCCAATCCTAAAGACAGAAAACCAGGAGTACCAAAGCCTAGGAGACAGGAGACAGGTTTCCCAACTCATGCAGAGAGTGAACTGACCATACCTTTGCCTTTCTGCACTATTCCAGCTCTCAAATGATTGAATGCTGCCTGCCCATGCTGGTGAGAGAAATCTTTACTCAGTCTACCATACAAATGCTCATCTTTCTAGAAACATCCCCCCAGACACATCCAGAGATATTTTACCAGCTAGCTAAGCATCTCTTAGCTCACTCAACACAAAATTCACCATCATAGATGGTTACTTAGGAAGATGCCAGAATTCCAATGTGAACAGAACAGGATCAGTGGAAACGGCAGGATATGAGTGTGAAAACCTTCTTGTAATACACTGAAGAGTTTGGACTTGACTGTGTAGACCTGACTTTCTGAGCCTGGAGCCATCCTCTTTTGTTGAGGCATTTGTAACATGCCTAGAAATTGTAGACAAAATTTGGTCCCTAAGATTTTTTTTTAGAGTCCATGATTTTCATCCAAGTCAGAAAGATCTTGTGACCAATGGCCATGGAGACACTGTCATATCACTACAGAGACTATGATGCACAGCCGGGAAGCAGAGACAGATTTAGTTCTCCTAACCTCCTGGTCCAGTGCTCTGTTTACAAGTCAGACCTCAAAACTGAGGGTCCAGAAACCACACTGCAGAGAAGGCAAGCTCTCAGCAAAACCATGGGCTCAAGTGCCCTCTGACTTTCCTTCAGCAGTAAAAGCAAAATCCCCATGATCTAATTTGGGCTGGGATGGGGGAAGCAGGAGTGTGCACCAATTCCTGGAAAGGAGGCTGTTCACTTCGCTGTTCAGCAAGTATACGGAGAGGCTGCTAAGCTGCAGGCATGAAGGCACTCTATGGGAGCATATTCATGTGTAGACACACACTCCCCAAAATGCTCCTGGATCAGGGGTTAGAGCAATAAAAATAGAGACTGGGAGGCATCCAGAGCACAAATGTAGAATTCCAACTGAGAAAAATATGTAAAAAACATCATTATAGCAGAACCTTCTTTGCAATTAGTAGAAAGGATTTTCCACACTGCAAATGTCAGCAAATGCTCAACCCTCCAGCTCTCTCCTAAATCAACTGCAGGGAGGCCAGCTTGCTGTTCCAGCAGGTCCCAATGTGCCTAAGTACACCTGCAGTCATAGACATTTCTGGCTTTGTTCCAGCTGAGGCGTGAGTCCCCAGAGGCCTGAGTTATGTGAAATTTCTGCTTGTTAGCATTTGGCAGCTGATTCCTTGGAATATAGGCATTATTTTTTAACATATTTGCATATGTCATCATCCAGAGTTTGGACACTTGAGGACACCTTTATTAACAAAAGAAAAGTACTAGAAATTCTTTCCATGGACTTTTTTTGTCAATAGAGTTAGAGGAAGTCACAGACTTAACTAATACTGAGGCCACTTACATAAGATAGTAAATTATATAACAAAATATTTAACCCTGAGAGCAGGGAAGATAGTAGATACCGGTATTTATGTTATGTATTTAGGAATGTTTCCCTTTAAAAATTATTTTTTGAAATATCCATAAAAAATTCCAAAATTGGGTAGGCATGGTGGTACACTCCTGTACTTCCAGCACTCAGAAAGCTAAGTCAGGAGGATCGTTATGAGTTTGAGCTGAGCTCATTTTGGTTTTTTTTTGTTGTTCTTTTTCTTTTGGCAGTACTGGGGATTGAACTCAGGACCCTGCACCTGCTAGGCAGGCGCTTATTCCACTGAACTATATCCCCAGCCCCCTGAGCTGAGCTCAAAGACAGCCTGAACTGCATAGTGAGACCCTGTCTCAAAAAGACCAAAAAAAAAAAAAAAAAACCCCAAGCTATCAAGCTGCATACTATTTACATAAACTTTGCATCAGAATCCAAGTGAACTTTTCAATATATATCACTACTTTCAGATGAGCCTGTTTTTTTTTTTTTTCTTTTTGAGACAAGGTCTCCCTCAGCAGTTCAGGGTGGCCTTGAGCTCACTTTGTAGTCCTGGCTGGTCTCAAACTCCCAATGATCCTCCTGCCTCAGCCTCCTGAGTGCTGGGATTACTGGGGTGCACCGCCATGTACAGCTTTCAGGTGAGCCAAATTTACCTAGTCAATGACTCTGAATGATGCCTCCATATTCTCATTTAAATTCTTCCAAGTATCTCCTGCCCACTTCAACCACTTTTCTACTCAGCAAAATCTCATCCCAACTTTCCCTATCTAATTCATTGGAATTTTTCCTTCGGACAATTTAATTCTATGCCTGGCCAGTTTGCCAAGCCAGATTATAAACTACAGGAGAACAGGGATCGCCTATCAAATTATTTTTATTTCCCTCTATTCCAAAGATACTGACTTGCAGAGAGGGAATTCATTAAACACATGCTGACCTAATTCAATGTTTCCTGTGCTATCGTCTTTCCACACAATCTTTCTGAAGGTTACTGGTTCCTTGCAGAGTGAAACTGACCATCTAAGAAATCTCTAGTAGTCAGTGGAAATGTACTTACTGTGGATAATGAAATCTGAAATAAAAAGAGTACACATCGGTTTCCACAGCTTCTTGGGGACAGTCAGAGAAGCTTAGATAATTCTTTGAACAGGCGTGTTATCTACCTCTAAAAAAGGAAATGGCTGAGATAATTGCAAACAACCTTTCATTCCTGCCACCCATCAGGATGTTTTCTCTGCTGAAGTTGTTATCGTACTATTTCTCAGAACAGGCAGAGATCGTTGTTACTTTAAAATGAGAGGGTAGTATGAGTTCTCTGGGTTCTGTAATTGTATCCTGCAGTTCTATGACTCAGGCCCTGACTCTGTGCCTTCCTGAAACCCAGTGGTCTTTTTTTCTTACCCCTTTCTCTTTGTCATAGTAGATGGAAAGTATAAGCGTGACAATTAAAAGTGCAAGGCTCTAATTCTGGTTTGGTCCTTTACTAGCCATATAATAACGGAGGCGGGGCTGAGGTCTGGGCCTCAGTTCTAGATACCTTCTGCCTCTAGGGAGGTTGTGAAGATGGGGAGGATGATGCATGCAAAGTGCTGCACTGCACTGGGCCTATCACAGGGAAGAGTTCCCTAAGAAGTACCAGCTGCTGTTATTACTTACCCACTGACCTGCAGCTGCAGAAACAATGAAACCCTTTGGTAGAGATTCTCCAACTGAGATTCTATACTTTATCTAGGAATGAGTCTGGCATAGTACTCATGCTTTGATTCCAAGCATAAAGGGCAAATAGCCAAATTAATTTCAGTGACAAACCCTGTAAAGCTACACTTTGGCTGAAAGACAGCATATATGGCCAAGAGTCCGTCAAAGAAAAAATTAGTGGATCTGGGGCAGCATCCAAGGTTTGAGTGTGGTGTAATTTTATAAGGAAGGAGGGCCCCAGGCAAAATTGCAGTCCTTAGCAAGCCTGAAGGTCACTGCCACAAAGGTGGCCAGATGCCAGAGCAACAAAAGCAAGAGCTGCTCAATTACTAATAAAGAAGAGGCCAAAGGGAAAAATAAACTTGTAACCAATCCAACGTACTTTCCCAGATAGAAGAAAAGGAGATCAGCTGTCCCTTTTAATGGACAGTCCTACTTCACCTTCTGGGAGAAACATCAGTATTATTTCTTCTCCAACACAAACACACAGTAAGAGGAGAAAAGGTGGATCTATGTTTTAGCTGATGCAAGCACATTTTAAAATTCATCCCACCCAGATAAATCATTATCCATCTGAAACCCGCAAAAATGGATTAACTATCTCATGCGTTATGACTATGAAAACCCACATCTGCTAACCACATTCCTAATGGGAAGCAGCTGGTGATAGTTTTGTGGTGCTGTGATTTTCTTTTTAGGAAAATATTACCAAGGATATATTGAGCAGTTTACTTTCATTGAATCCACTAGTTATGGAAAATCACTCGTGCTTTTCATTGACAATTACGGAAATTGCATAATTGGCTATGAAATTCAAATAAAGTCTAAAAATAAAAGTCCACCTCCCCCCATCACCAGCTCTAGCAGAATTCTCAGTGCTTCGCAACTGCACAGTCTTACAGTGAGCTTCTACTCTTTATTTTTCATATACCACTGAACACCAAGACATGTCCACTTGACACCTGTGGTACTCCTAGGCTTTAGGCCCCTGCTTTAATTCCCTCCTGAGCCAATTAGTGCAGCAGTTATGGTGTGTGTGTGAGGAAGCCCTCTCATTAGCCGCATCATGAGGATATGCCTCAAACACACACTTGAGCACAATTCAACACTGTGAGAACTCAAAAAGCTCCTAAAATACTTCCATGGACTTTGTTATTGCTGAATTATGTCCCCCTAAAATCTACAGGCTGAAGTAAGTGACTATTATTTAAATTTCTGTTGTTAAAGACCAGCCCCCCCCCAAAAAGACATCCAGTCTGTGGCCCTTTATGACGGCAGCCCCAGCACACTAATATGGAGCACCAAGTGAAGGGCTCACACACAGTTGCTTGTTGAAGGTCTGGTGTCTCCTGCACCCCTTATTTACACAACTAGGTTTTTTTGTTTGTTTGTTTGTTTGTTTTTGGTCTTTTTGAGACAGGGTCTCACTATGCAGTTCAGGCTCACTTGAGCTCACTTTGTAGCCCAGGCTGGTCTCAAACTCACAATACCCCAGCCTCAGCTGCCCAAATGCTGGGATTACAGGCGTGCACGACCACAGCCAGCACAACTCGCTATTTTTACTGTGCATTTGTTTCAATCAGTGTAATCCACAACTGTTTTCTACTGAATGAAAACCCAGCTGTCCTGGAAGGCTCACCTAACTGGACTTAAAGTATTTCTCAGTACATGATGGCTTAAGGGTTCTGTATCCAAATCTAGCACGCACACAGTCTTCTCCATATACTTTCTTAAACTGCTTAGTTTTCCTATGGAAACTTGTCTATTCATCTTTTTCAAGATCCTTAACTGGTGCCTAGTACCAGTTACCTAGAAAAGTACAGGTGCCCACCCTCCTTGGGCCAATCAGCTCTCAGTACTATGATGCACGCTGCCTGCCCTCTCAGCCTCGTTTTCATCTGTCTTCCGTATAGCCTGCGCCTCCACCACGCGGTTTACCAGCAGTCTGGTGAGTAGGCCCTTCTGTCTCTCACTTCATGTCTCTGTGCTAAGAACACTATGCTACTGGAGCTGCTCTTTTCTCTTGATTTCCACCCAACCTCAAGACTGATTAGCTCAAGAACCGCCTCCTATCTCCACCTGGTCTAACTTCCTGGTGAGGTTACACTTTTGAGTTCATCTCTAATACAGCATCATTTATCTACATTTTTCTCTCCTTAGCTAGGGTGTGAAATTCTTTTCTTTCTTTTTCTTTTCTTTTTTTTTTTTTTTTGTACTGGGAATTGAACTCAGAATCTTGCACTTTCCAAGCAGGCACTTGTGCCACTGAGCTATATGCCTGGCCTTTTTTTGTTTTCTTTTTTTTTTTGCACCAGGAGTTGAATTCATGACCTCAGGCTTGCCAGACAAGCGCTTATGCTGCTGAGCTATATCCCTGGCCCCCTTTTGTTTTCTTGAGACATGGTCTTGCTATGTAGTTCAGACCAGCCTTGAACTTACTATGTAGTCCAGGCAGCAATTATCCTGCCTCAGCTTCCCCAGTGCTAGGATCATAAGCATGCACTATCACGCCCCAGTTTAGGCTGTAAAATTCTTGAGGGCTGAGACCACTTCTTTTATCTGTCATTGGTGCACAGCATACAGCAGGCACCCATGAATGTACATTAAGTATGAAGTGCCTATAACTTGCTACAGACAAAGGAATGACACAGAGCTAATCTGACAGTCTAGATCTGCATGGTCTCATATGAAAGCCATTAGGAAATGTGGCTATTGAGATGAACTGAAACTAAAAATTCAACCCCTCTGTCACACAAGTTCCATTTCTGGCAGTCCCATAGGGCTAGTTCTTTTCTTCTCATGCAGATGTAAAACATGTCCATCATCACACAGTTTACTGGACAGTGCTGATCTATATCATAAAATGCCTTCAAGTATAAAAAAGACACATTAGAAGAAAAGGTTATAAATATGTAATGTATGTAACCAAGCAGCCAAAAAAAAAATGTGAGCAATCTAATTAGTAAATACAGAAAGGCAAAATAAAAAGATACTATGTTTATGCTGGGTGTGGTGGCGCACGTCTGTAATCCCAGCACTCAGGAAGCTGAGGCAGGAAGATCTTTGCGAATTAGAACAAAGCCTGGGCTACAAAGTGAGCCCAAGGGCAGCCTGAACTGCACAGTGAGACCCTGTCTCAAAAAGACAAAAAAAAAAAAAAAAAAGACACTACTTTTTACCCATTTGGTGTGGTCAAATTATAGTCTATTAATAGAACTGACAAGGTGTAAGGAAATAAGTTTTTTTGGGCCAGGGACATAGCTCAGTGGCACAAATGCCTGCCTGGCAAGCACAAGGTCCTGAGTTTGATTCCCAGTACCCCCCACCTCCCCCCTCAGGAAAAAAAAAAGGAAATGAGTTTTCAAATACTGCTGATGGGAATATGGCCAGTTTGAAGAGGAATTAAATGTGAAAGAAAATGGGCAGAGCATGAGTTAGCATTTCTACACTCAAGAATTATCCCAACATCCCAATGGGGACGCTAAGGAACAATGGAGAGGGTAAGAGCTTGTTACAACACTACTTTTTGTTCGGTTTTGAGCCAGGGTCTGACTATGTAGCCCAGGCTGGCACTGAACCCATGGTGGTCCTCCTGCTTCAACCTCCTGAGTGCTGGGATCATAGGCATGCGCCACCATGCCTGGCTTGTAACGCTATATGACTAACACACAAGACTGCCCACATAATTCAGTATTATAGTTACTTCAGTGCTTAGCCAGAGGAAGAAATACTTGAGCACTTTCCCTGCAGCCCATGAAATGGAAAATCCTTTGCATACTGTGCCCATTAGTCATCACATTTATGACTGGGCCCCTGTAACTGAGAAAGTGGAGGAGTAACCCTGAGTGCTGCCTTGGCCTCTAACAGACCATTGTGTATCACAGGGAGAACCATTTCTCCTTGATCTCCATTTCCACTCCTTTTATTAAAAATAAAAATAACTTCTGCTTCTCCCCTTACTTCCAGTAAGCAGAAGAATACTTTTATCTGTATTATAAAGTTTTGATGCTGAAAAGCTTTAAAAACTCCACCTAACTGGGCACGGTGGAACACAACTGCAACCCTAGCGCTCTGGCAGGCTGAGGCAGAAAGATAGCAAGTTCCAGCCTTTGTAGGGCAATTTACTGACGTAGCAAGTCTCAGTACAAAAAAGGGGGCTGGAATGCAGACACTGGGTTCAATATCCAGTATGAGGCTGGGGCTGGTGTTACAAAACTGACTTCTCTTTTTGCACCTGGAATTGAACTCAGGACCTCAAGCTTGCCAAGCAGGCACTGCACCACTGAACTATATTTCTGGCCCTGGATGATTTCTAATTTTTTCAATATTGTAAGATTTTAGTTTGCCTCAGTCTAATTTGCTGTATACCTCAACAGTAACAATGATTACCAACTAGGGCGTGGAAAAGTGAATATTATTTTTTGGGGGGACAGGGTCTATATAGCTCAGGCTGGCTTTGAACTCACTATATAGCCCAGGCTGGCCTTGACCTTGACGTGATCCTCCTGCCTCAGCCTCCTGAGTACTGGGATTCCAGGCATGTGCCATTACACCTAGCGTTCAAGTGAATTCTTAAAGCATTTGAGTTAGATTGCCAAAAGACCATGCCTAAGACCATGCCATGGGATCTAGTCTCAGATCAAAACTTCTGTGTATATCCCAAGTATGAACAGCAGTCTGCAATGCCTAAAACAGAAACATAATCCCCCAAACGAAACTTCAGTTTAAAATTTCCAAAGTGTGAGAAAGAAGTGTTAAGTGTTCCCTCTTAATACTGCTTTACTTTTCCTTCCCCCAATTTCTCTAACTTGCCCCAATTGATCTCTGCTTCATTTGTATTGTTTTCTACTTATGAAGAATTTCAAGGCCTAAAGCTCTTACTTCCCATACCATTTATGGAAGTCCAAATCACTGGCTGGGAACCCTGCAGAGGAATGCTTTCGTGTCTGAAGTCTTTTTATTCATATGATTTGAGAACCTTTTCTGTAAGTATACCCTCCACAATGCAGGAGGTTTGAGATATCTTAATGTTAAGTGAGTGGGGGACGTAGTTCAGTGGTAGACCACTTGCCTCCCATGTGCAAGGTCCTGGGTTTGAATCCAGCACCACAAAGGAAAAATGGGGGGAAAAGGTTAAGGCATGAACTAGATTACAGTTAATAAGGATCCCCTAAACTGGGTGTGGTAGCACACACCTATAATCCCAGCACCCTGGAAGCTGAGGCAGAACTGCCTTGAGCTCAAGGACAGCCTGAACTACAAAGAGAGAACCTATATCAAAAAACAAGTCAGTGTGCTGGTACACGCCTGTAATCCCAGCACTTGGAGGCTGAGGTAGAAGAATCATGACTTCGAGGGCAGCCTGCGCTGCAAAATGAGCTCAAGGCCAGCTTTAACTGCATAGCAAGAAAACAACAAAAACAAAACATAAGGATCCCCTAAATTTACAGCTGTGTAGCCAGTGAAAAATTTGTGAGTTAAGGCACCCTAGCCTCCCTCTGTTCATATTCAGTGTAGACCAGTGACTTAAACCTTAGTTTGCTGTATAGGGGACTGAACACAGGCAATGCAGGGGTACATCCCTGTCTCCCTACCCCCTTACATTTTGGGACAAGGTCTTGCTATATTGCCAGGCTGGTCTCAAATTTGTGATTCTCCTGCTTCAACCTCCGAAAGAGCTGACATTACAGCTGTGTACTGCCATATCCCCAATGAACTTTGGTATTAACTATACAAAAGCAGCCCTAAAACATTTTTTAGTAGCGCCAGTATTGTCCACCTTTCTGAAAAGGTCATGTAGGAGCAAATGCTTTACTTACACAGAAGCTTATTCCCATAACAAAGGAGTTATTTGTCTCACACAGATGATCTAAGGAGTGCAGCATGTTTTAAATTATTCCTATCACTAAGAGGTGAGACAGAGACGAGGTGACCACTGTAAAAACCTTGTATTTGTTCCTTGCTCAGACTTGAGAGGCACTCTGCCGTGTGTCATCGATAACTGGGCCCTTTGGCTCTCTTCTACCCTCTAGTAATTCTCCCTCACACATCACCCTCAAATTCTGATTTTCCCTTTCCAGGTTGGAAGGTTCATCTTAGGAAAAACGTCTCACCAGCACCATACTCATGGTGCTGTCAGAACCATACACTTCCCCATCGTATCCCAGCCCTCCACTCTTTTTTCTGAACTGGGAATGGAACTCAGGACCTTGTGCTTGCCAAGCAACAGCCCTCTGTCTTGAAACAAACAAAAACATATATACTGAGATTCAGGCAAGCAACAGAATACATCCACTGAGTTGGGGAAAAAAATCTGCTCATTTCAGGTTAACTAGAGTTCTTCACGTTCTAACTTAAGATCATATTCAAACTAGGGGCTGTGGATATAGCTCAGTGGAATAAGCGCTTACCTAGCAAGTGCAGGGTCCTGAGTTCAATCCCCAGTACCGCCAAAAAAAAAAAAAAAAAAAAAGAGAACAGTATACTTTAGGGCTGGGGATATAGCTCAGTGGAATAAGCGCCTGCCTAGCAAGCGCAGGGTCCTGAGTTCGATCCCCAGTACCACCAAAAAAAAAAAAAAAGATCACATTAAAACGAGTCAGTTGAGAACACCCACGGGAACAACAATGGCACAGCAGGTGGAGAGCAGAGAGGACATACAGCCAGCTTGCTCTCGGGTCCCCACCTGCACTCCTTCTCCCCAACAAAATGCCTGGCCAGGACTTCCTTACCTTTTGAAATTGCACGAGACAGGTAAAAGCCCAGTATAGGTCTGATGTTTTCTCCTTTTAAACAAAATGAACAGCTGGCTGCCAGAGGCATTCTGACACGGAGCGCTCCCTTACGCTGCTGCAACTGTCCTTCTTCCTTGAACTGTAAGGCTGGCTACGGCAATCAGAGGGAAAGCTACCCCGAGTAAGTATTCACAGCCCCAGCCCTCCTGGGTGACGCTGGGTAGGTTCACACCCCTTTCCACAGGCTGCAGGCTGGCAGAGTAAGGCCACCAGCCATCCTGGAAGCCTTGTTAGGGAACACAGGATACATACCTCTTTTACCAAGACTACGTTCTAAAAAACAAATAGAATCCAGAAAAAGGTAGGTAAGTTTATAGCTACTTGGAACATTACCCCAAGCACAAATACCTTAGAGTTTTGTAGTGAACTTCCATTTGCTTTGATCCAATGAAGAGAAATTATTGTCATTATTTTGGAAGATAACACAATGACTAGTTCTAAAGAATATTTTTTTTTTATTGTCATGATTTGTGAAAAGAAATCAGGGTAGACAGTTCAAGGAAGGACACAGAGTGCGCCCTGTTTTAGGTTCCAAATTTCTTCTTTTTGATGGGTGGTGGGAGCTGAGCGATGATATCATCCAGGGGTCGTTCCACTGCCACAAGTGTCCTTTCATCCAGAAGCTCCATGAAGAGTAAGGGCTGCAAAGAGATGACAGTGATGCTGTAAGTAGTTATGCTTCAGAGACAGAGCTGAAAGTTAGCCTGCTCAAACTCAAAAGGTCTAACTAAGTCTTACAATCTTTCTAGCCCTCAGACTCAAAACAGCTGGAAAGACAGTGAGCTTGTAATTGAGTTTGCTCATAGGAAGTATGCTTGTGGAACTTCTGAGGTGGGTCAGGCACTTGAGTTTTATATACAGTGAAAACACTAGCCAGAAGAGAGAAAATCAAAATACATTCATTCAGTGACTTCCATTTGCTTGAAATTTATGTTGTGGAACATTCTTCAACAATTCAAATTGAAAATCTAGCTTTCACACTAACAAAGACACCCCACCTAAGCATCAACAGCATGTTTCACTACATACGGCTTTTACTTGAGGTAAGTATGATGTGTCTTCCTATAATCTACTGAGGCAAGAACAATGAAATACAGACACAAGTAACAGACAACCTCCAAAAAGTCACTTATCTCCCACAAACCAGGCTCTCTGCCCATACTACGGAGCTATATCGTTGAGCTTATTATGTTTGATAATATCATAAACAATGGGCCAACTAGAATATATTTTAAGATATTTGTAAGATATTTTACCTTATATATCTTAGAAATTTTAAAAGCATGGGCTGTGCGCCTCCGGAAGACATCTGATTCATTTGTAGGAGGAAGCGGATTGTAGAGTACTGCTTTGTCATTTGGAAGAGGCTAAAAAGATAGACATATCATTTACATTGTTATCTTTATTGGACTTCTACAGACCAAAGGACTGTAGTAGTTTTTCAGGCCAATATCATCTTCTCACCATCACACTACATATTCACTACCTCCTGGACTTCTTACTTCAGGAAGAGAGTGGTAGCACTCTTCCAGCCACGGAGAGCTTGGTAGTACTCTACACCGACAAGATCAAAGGGCAGCTTTGTCAGTAACACTGTGTTAGAACAGAACGAACAGGCACGTGCAAGGCTTAGCGCAGGCAGGACGTGTGCTTTCTAGATACTTCCTTAACCAGATCACAGAATGGCCACGTGACTCAAGTTCCCCAGGCGAAACCTCAACACAAATTATTTCCACTGATGTCACTGACACCTTGAGATGGCCACTAGGCAAAGAAAGGATAGTTTATCTCTGTCTTCTTTGGAAAACAGTTCAGCCCAATATGAGGTAGGGCTTGGGAAAAAGCAATCTGAGTTGAGTTACAGAGAAGCAGTCGAGTGGGAGAGGCCTTTCCTGTATCTCACAGAAGGCACTTGTCAGCCAGCTCTGCTTCCCACACCCAGAGGACACAAGGCCCAGGAGATGAGTTTCAGTGACACATTCCCGTGCACACCTCCTTCAGAGCTGTCTGTTGCTTTCCCCACGCTCCTTCCCACCCCCACCTTCACAGATACACCCAGAGAGCCAGTCAGTTGCAATTTAAGCTCAAAGTGCAATGCAAGCAAGACCAGGGCCCACAGTGCTCCTAGGAAAGAAAAACCCTACCCAGAAAAAATGTCATTTTGGGGTGAATCAGAGCAGCAAGAGGCAAAGAAGCTAGAGTCTCAAACTGAAGAAAATATTTACATCCCACCAAAATCATAAAGACTGGGATTTTCCTGGTAGGATTGTTCTCTCAAGATATTACTGACCACCTCCTCAAACCTGCAATATCTTTGGCCAAGGGGCACAGTGGTCAAACATCTGTATCTTCTTTAAGAAAACCACCTAATCAGTCACTCCTCAATTCGAAGTTGAAAGTGAGTTGTTTTTTTTTTTCATCTTTTTGAGACAAGGTCTCGCTGAGCAGTTCAGGCTGGCCTTGAGCTTGAGCTCACTTTGTAGCCCAGGCTGGTCTCGAAGTTGCAACAATCCTCCTGCCTCAGCCTCCCAGAGTGCTGGATTACAGGTGTGCACCACCACACCCGGTGAAAGTGAGTTAGCCTAATTAGTGATATAGTGATAATGGTTACCTTCTTAGTGTCCCCCCTCCTCCCCGTCTTTTTGAGACAGGGACTTGCTATGCAATGCAGGCTGGCCTTGAGCTCACTTTGTAGCCCAGGCTGGTCTCGAACTCACAACGATCCTCCTGCCTCAGGGCTGGAATTACAGGTGTGTGCCACCATGCCTGGCTAGTGGTTACCTTCTTAATATTGACCTAATCCCTTTCTTTTTGTTGGCAAAGGAAAGTCACAGCAGTAAAACTAATACTCAAGGGCAGCCCCTTTTCTGAAAGCCTACTGAGAGTGGGAACACAAATAAGGGAGGGAATCTGTCAAACAAAAGCTCCTTTCCTCCAAAGAACATACAGTACTAGGAATCTTTACTCTGATTTTCCTTTATCTAATTAGGTACAAGGAATTTGCACATGCTAGGCAAATTCTCTATCACTAAGACACACCCCTAGCAATTTTTTAGATTAGTTTTACTAAATTGCCTAGGCTGGCTTAAACTTGCAACCCTCCAGCCTCAGCCTCCCAATTACAGGCATGCACCACTATGTCTGGCTAATTAGTTACATTTTGAACTTGAAAACCCGTAAGCAGATTCACTGATGTGGTAGTACAGAACTCACCAATGACTTGTCAATGATGCAGAACATGTAGGCATCATGGAGGAGGATGTGCATTGGTCTCTTGGGATGAAAACTGATGTGTGTGATGGGAGTATCCCTTTGGAGCCAGAGGTGGTGAAACCCCTGCTTCTGGACATTCCGGCTCCATTCCGTATACTGTTTGTCTGGGATGCTGTATTCAAATACCTACGGAAAGACATGACATAGAGGAAATAAAGGCTAATACTTATAAAGTCCAGAAGGATCTTGTTGCTTCTTGGGTTTTTACATCTGATCCCTAACCAGAAAATATCTAAACAAACCTTGACTATACCATATTCAGCTTTATCCTTTTCTTCCTTTTTTTAAAAGTAAAAAATTTCAAAAGTTATATAAAAGGGAATATCCTGCAATCTTGAAGTCCTCCTTTTCCAATGTAAGAGCAACCTTCAATGCTTTATTTGCATCTTTTTTGAAGTATTTTGTGCACATAATATATACTCTTCTGCTTTGTTCTAGTTTTGGCTTTACAGGGTCTCACTATGTAGATCAGGTTGGCTTTGAATTTCGGATCTTCCTGCCTGAGTCGCCTGACTGCTAGGAATACAGGTGTGCACCACCATGCCCAATTTCCATGCTATTCTGTATTATTGTTTTTTCACATAGCCTTGTATGAGTATAGTATAGATTTTTGTTTCACGAAAATTTTATGTATTTTTAAGTGACATAACTGCATTTACTTATGTAAAACTAAATTATAGTGTAATTCAGGACATGTATACAATGAATAGTGATCAACTAAGGTAATTAGTATTTCCATTCCTCAAATTTTATCATTTCTATGTATCAGGAACTTCCAAACTCTTCTCTAGTTGTTCTGAAATAAGTAATTATCAACCATGCCCCCCACGAAAAACACATAGCAATCTAGTCACTTTATGACTATACCATGATTTACTTGTTGAATGCACATTAGGTATTTAGACTCTCTGATGTCAAATAACGCTACTGTGTGTCCTTTTGCACAGGTGTAATGTAGTAAGAACTCATATATAGGCATTCACCTGTACAGTAAGAACTCTTAGAACTGGAACTTCGGCATAAAAACAGACATGGACTTTGAATTTGAAGATACAGACTGCCAAACTAGTCTCTAAAGGGGGCTGTGTATACGAGGGCTGTTTCTCTATGGCTTCACAACATTGTGTATTACCTCTGGTTTTGCTCTTTTTTTGATTTTGCTCATCTAATAAGTACAAAAAATTGCCCACCATTTTAATGACACAACCACTTAAGGGAGCAATTGCAGTAAAAGGTATCTGGTAGATATTATCATCATGTGTGACAAAACATGCTTGTGGCTTCAGTAATCTTTCATTCTTTGGTAAAAGACTCAAATCTATGAAACTGAGAAGAGAGATTTGAAATTGCATCTTTTTTTTTTTTGGAAGTACTGGGGATCGAACTCAGGACCCTGCGTTTGCTAGGCAGGCACTTATTCCACTGAGCTATATCCCCAGCCCCAAGAAGACATTGATCTGGTATCTCTCTCTCTTTTTTTTTTTTTTCCGGTACTGGGGATCGAACTCAGGACCCTGTGCTTGCTAGGCAAGCACTTATTCCACTGAGCTATATCCCCAGCCCCATATGCCCACCACACCCAGCTCTATGCCTGCCTCAAGGCTGTGGCCTCCTGCCTCTCCACTGTGTGGGCGGCTGCCAGTGGTGAGCGGTGGGGTGCATCGGCAGCGACCCCAGAGCCACAGCAACTCCCAGGGATCCAGCCAATGAACAAACGGGAACTGGAGCACAACAGCAAGAGAGAGCTGCAGATGGAGGTGGCTCACACAGCCCCACGCCCTTCTCACTCCAGCATCAAGCAGGAAGCATGAACTGAGTTACTGGGCTTCAGCTCCCACCCTGAACGCCCTCTGTGAGCACCTTGAG